>JAVQKC010175234.1:0-19821 GCA_036025475.1 Philypnodon macrostomus
CCCAGTCTTTTCAGTAGTTGTGATCAGTCCAGTCGTGTAGTGTGTGACCCCAGTCTTTTCAGTAGTTGTGATGAGTCCAGTCGTGTCGTGTGTGACCCCAGGCTTTTCAGTAGTTGTGATGAGTCAAGCCGTGTAGTATGTGACCTCAGTCTTTTCAGTAGTTGTGATGAGTCCAGTCGTGTAGTATGTGACCCCAGTCTTTCAGTAGTTGTGATGAGTCCAGTCGTGTAGTGTGTGACCCCAGTCTTTTCAGTAGTTGTGATGAGTCCAGTCGTGTAGTGTGTCCCCAGCTTTCGAGAGATAAATATTCCTTCAGCTCTGATTCATGAAGCTAAATGTGTAAATTCAATCAGGATCCTCCCCTTTACCGGTCTGCCCCTTTCAACCTATCACAAATCTGCTCCTCAACCAATCACCTCAAGCCTCATATATTCAATGCCCTCTCTCCTCTGTTATCCAGATGTTCAGCTACGTGCCCTCCTCCACCTGAGCAGCAGCATCATCATCAGTTCCCAGTTCCAGCTCCCATTAGCCACTACCATCCAGACCCCGGGGGAGAGAAATGTCCCTAATATATATCCTATCCTCACTTCCTCACATCTCCAGTTCTCCTAACGCTGGGGTCTAAGCGCCAAAACCTCTCTCAATAAATTCAATCTTACCCTATTCTCTCGTCTGTGTCAATTTAAGTCTCTCCTGGTTGAATTAAGCTTTTTTTGCTAAGTAATTAACAATAATTAGAAATTGGCATTAATTTACATGGGGTTATAAGGTAGGAATTCGGTAATAATAAGTATTTATAATTCAACAGTGTTTGTTAATGTTAAAGTAATGCTTTGTAAATGACTTATTAACGGGTTACTAAATCTTAAAAAGTAACTAAACCCTGAAGCAACCCTTGTCTCATTTAGACACACACTTGTAGTGAATCAGGAGGTTGACTTGAGAGCATGGCTCACACCACATTCACCCCCAAACCTTCACTTTACTCTGTCTCTGTCAGGCTCTGCCCATTTGTGGAAGATTTTTCAAATTTTGGCTGTGGGTTTACTATGGATCTGACCCAGGTGTTTATTCTGATCCTCTTATGAGGTCGCTGAAGCCAAAATGACATGGCTAATTTGTCTAAATGAATTCAGCAGTGAATGTCAATATAATTTTGTAACTACATACAACCACATTTAAGGATGAGACAAGTTGCCAACAGTAACAGTTCCTAAAGCTGTTGTGCCCTTGTGCAAGACATTTCCTCTGTCACCTGCAAGCTGTTGTTGGTCAGAATTTCTTTAACCACGCACCTTACACCTGATAGGGTCAAAAATCTGAACTTGACTCGTTTGAGTTGTGTTGTTAAGAATTTGATATTGCCTTCATTAAAAATACTATCATGGTCTGTAGTGCCACATTATGTAATACATATGCATTATGTAATAATCTGCCAAAATGTATTGCAATTTTCACTTCATTATTGCAGAAACAACGATATTATGGAATCACGTTGGCCCACATCTGCACCTGTGCAATCCTATGTGTGAACGATATAGCTCAAAAACGAATTGCCGGATCAGTTTCAACTTTTCTAGACAGTTATATATCATGAAGACGCTGAACTGGATTTAATTAATTAATTAATTAATTAACCAATTATGCCCAGAAATGCCCGGAAGCACTTTAATTGAGCCAATAATTCTGATGAATATAAACAAAATCGCGTGAATTTTGGCACATTGATCCAGGAAATTGTATAATTAATTGGCACATTACAGAGGTCAAATTAAGAATGCCTCAATAGCGCCCCCATGTTTATGACCCCTATGGGACCCTGGACACACTTACTTTGGCAGAATGAAACTTGGTACAGTGATTCTCCACAGTGTACCCAACAAAACATATAATAATAATAATAATAAAATTATATTTTGGCCACACCCTACAACAAACAGGAAGTCGGCCATTTTAAGACACACAATTTGAGTGTCCACTATACAATAATAAATGCAGTGTCTGAAAAGGCATTTCTTTTTTGTGTCTGTTGCCATCGTTGACATGTGACACACAAATGTGAATTGTGCCTTTAATTAGATATTAAATCTGCTTTACTGTTACCTTTGTCATGTTAAAGATAGTTGAGTCTAGACTTTCTTTATATGGAAAGTAACCTGTATGTTGAGTACCTATTTTGGCATCCTATATATATATACTTTACAACAAGCTTAGGAGAGAGCTTGCAACTTGAGCTTTTTGTGCTTCCTCACATTTCCTGTGACCAATGCCTGTTCGTATCGTCTGCTGATGTCTGTAATGTATAAACCTTAATAAATCTCTACCTTTGCTCTTCAACTATTTCTCATGGGGTCATTCTTAGAGATACTACTTCTTACTTTCATGTGGTTTTATTACATAATGAGGTGATGGCAGATTACATAATGCAGAATTCTGAAATATTGTGACTTGATAACCTGAAGTGTGTAGAATAGCCAGTAAGTTCTTTCCTCATTAAACACTGAAATACTTTAACATTACACCAAACTAGAACCTGACCATAAGCCTCTAGCTCTGACTTTGGCTTTATACCAAAATGGTTTCTGCCATATTATTTAACATTGTGTTGATATTATGTGTGTCTGATTGCCATTCTTAATTCAATATGTTTGTGCTGTTTCTCTGATATGGTGAATGTTTCTCCATTCTATGTCCTTAGCTGTAGTAGAATATGAGAGGGGGCAGCTTTGATGACAAGGCTGTGATTTGGAGAGCGGAGACTTGAAAGAGGGAGAGTTCCTCAGATGAAGCTGTTGAAGTTTTGGGGTTGATGATGCTTGTGTAATGGCTGCCGTCCTACATTACATCATTGGCACATGTTCAGATCTGTCACACACATGGGCAAAGGCTGGAACAATACTGCTACACTTTACCACTTACTATATTTTTGAAACAATAAGCACTTTGCTAACTACAAAACTACAAAATAAACTCTAGTAGTCGGTAGAGGCCAGGGGAGGGGCTAAAGTAAAGTAAATTAATATTTATGACAGATTACCTACTTCACATCATAGAATAAGGTCAATTTAAAGGATTAAAAAAAATCTTCTTCCAATATTTTTTTTATTTTAGACACATCTTTAGTTCTAGCATTACTGAGGTAGTGGTAAATACATAAATACAACAAGGCTTGTGCTGTCACCCCCCGGCAGCGAGGTGTATATCGGCGAATTTGTCATTGTCATTAATCGAAAATGTACCAAACTCAATCCAGTTCTGCATCTTCATGATATGTACCTGTGTGCAACAGTTGAAAAGATCCAGCAAAGACTTTTTGAGTTATTGCATTCACAGTTTTGTCCCGTAATTAATTAATTACTCAATTAATATTCATCAAAGAAGTACCCAAATCGATACAGTTCTGTGTCTTTATGATATGTACCTGTGTGCAAATGTTGAAACTGATCCGGCAATTCGTTTTTGAGTTACCGCGTTCACAGCTAGGATCTGTTGAAGCGGACGAACACCGATGTGATTCCATAATAACGTCGTTTCGCCGATATAATAATGTGTAGTCATGAAGACATGAAAAATCAATTATCTAAAGCCTCTAACACAATAACCCAAATAATTTACAGGATTAGATGTCATTGTGGGGCCCCGCCACCTCCTGGGCCCCAGTGCAGTTGAGAACTGGAATGTATACATAACCAGCATAAACCTGGAAATAAACCTGGCAATGCTTCTAGAAAATAACACTAACATAACTATAGAATATAATTCACTTGTAGATCTTCTTCTGAAATATCCTGTGTGAAATGTGCTCCTGGTGTGGTCCTCTGACAGCAGATCTTCTGGGCTGATGTAGAGCCATGTTCCATAGTGACAGACTGTGATAACACTCACCATGTTCACAGTCATACACACTGTACACATCAGCACAATACACTTCATTTGTGAAAACAATAAACGTTAAAGGGACCTTAGAGTCATTTTAGCATCACTTAGTTTAGATCAGAATTTATGAGAAATTTGAGTTTATTCTTTTTAACCCTCTGAGTTCTGAGTTAGAGAAAGTTGTTTATTATGTTTAGATGTTAGTCAGCTTTTTATGATGGTTTTGTCCAGAGTGATCGCGCGACCTGCACAAGTTCTTCCAAGTACCTCCTTGGTCCAAATGATGTTAATGATCATTTTATAACATGGTTATAACTGAGGGCTCTTGGATTTTGACACCAGTGTAGTACTATAGATAGACTGGTTTATGTCCAATAGTCCAGAGGGGAGCCCTCAGTGGTTAGTGGGGGTGAGGTTTGATTTGCTGTTAGGTGGTTAGATTCTGAAGTTAGACAGCTTTAGGACTAACTTATCAAAGCAACAGCCTTTAACCCTTTGAGCTGCAATATGTCCATTAATCTCTATATCAAACTAATATGTATATGATATATAAAACTAATATGTATATAAGGTAAACTGATCTAAAGGTGTTCTGTTGATGTCTGTCATCTTAAGACAGATCCAATCATCTGAACAAAAAGAGTCATGTGATCAGATCAGAGTCACATGATAAGGCTGTGTCTGAGTGGAGCATACTCATGTGGAAATTTAGAAGAGTTGGGGCGTGTAATCATATCTTATTGATCCACGTTTCATTTAACTTTCAGCTCATTCTTTTGAATTCTGATTGTGTTCTAACGATCCTCAGCATCACTGTGCATCACTGATGCTGAAGATCAGATAATCATCATATTGTATTAGTATGATAGTCATCATATTGTATTAGTATGATAGTCATAATATAATATGGTCTTTTGTTTCTAGGAAATAAATATGCAACAGCTTTATGTTTTCACATGAATTTATCAATATAATTATCAGCGTCTTTGAGTGTCAAGAAAAGCACTTTCTAAATCAAAAATTATTATTTGTATTTATTAATATTTTTTTAAACAACAATAATGTTCTCAAAGCCAGTATCCTTGCATGTTAATGTATCTCACTCAATGCAATTCTTGGGGTGAGCTTATGTAAAAATAACTGTGATATTTTATAAAGATACTAGTGTACAGCCTATACAGATCCACTCATTTGACCTGCTGTATACAGTATATGTAAAATGTGTTGTTTTGGAGAATCAACCACCTTCAGCAACACAAACACAACACAAAGAAAGTGTTGGGACATGAGGCACTCAAAGGGTTAAAGCATCATCACTTGGATGGGACCACATCAGTAGAGAGTAAGAATACAATGCTCATACATTATAATATGATAGTCTATAGTCCCTTTAACTTTTAGTGACTTTCATAAGGGATAATTATCTGAATTTAGTCTGATGGTCACTTCACATCCAGCCAAACAAAGACACAGTAGAAGCAGGTGTTATCGGGTTATGTTGGGTTATATCAGGGTTAATCCTCTGAGGAGGTGCAGCCGCCATTGGAAGGTGTTATTGTAAGTGGGCCCTGGTTTTTAACTAATGCACGTACCTGTGCATTCAAGCTATTAAACCAATGGAGTGAATCAACAGTGATCCTGTGCCTGCTAGTGTAGCCTGTGCACAGATACTGTGATAAAAGATTGCTATGTTGATAAATGATTTGGTCTGGACCCAGTTGACCCCCGAGCTGTGGAAGTGCACCTCCTGCAGAGTGTTATTGGAGGTTAGGCGGTTAGGTCATTAGTGAGTTAAAGGGGTTTTATTACCTTTGTCGAGTAGCCACTCGTCAACTACCCGACCGAGTCGGTATGGGATTCTTTGTCTAGCAATAGCCAGGCGCTCATTATCAAAGTTCCCTTTAAGAAATTTGGAGAGACAAATTAAGAGAGGTTACAAATCTGGAAGTGTAAAGGTTAGAGGTTAGAAGGGCAACATAGAAAAGGTTTAGCAGAGCTTTAGTTAGGAAGAACTTTAGGATGTTTTAGTCAGATCGGTCAGTTAGACACTAGTTACACTGAGTTTAAATGGTTTTAGTAAGCTTGTGTTAAACACATTTATGAAATATTTAGATACAATTAGATTTTGTCTTGGCAAAGTCAAAACATATTCATTAGCATCATTACAAACAGAAGCAGCAAGCATTAACCAGTTATCATGAATGCATTCAACAATAATTCATACAGCAGTTATAATTCATGTCAATAGAAACACATTGAAAAGAGAGTTGCATGGTTGTTCAAAGGAAGACACAGTGTTGCTAATAGCACAATATACAACACCAGATACACATGAGCAATCCAGTTCATACACAGCAAATAGAGTGTGGTATGCTTCAACTGTCAGCACTGTTTCCTCTGGGTTTGAATGACACATAACTGCACTTGTAAATTATCTCACCTCCTCAGTTTTAGAGCTCTCATCAGCACCTACTATGTTCTGCACTGATACAACACAACACACTGTCATCACACAACACACACACTAACAACACAACACACTGTCATCACACAACACACTGTCACAACACAATGCAGCTCCAAGTATAAGAAATAACTAACTATCTGGTATACAGTGTGCTGCTGCAGTGGTTTAAAATAGAGCACCTCCCCGCTCTGCAGTACCTTGTAGATTCCCCAGGGGTCCCTCTGCCCACACCTGCCTGTGTAAATCTCAGGATGAGGAGATATGGACACTGTAAAACCATCATTAATCACATGACCCTGGTTTATGAACATCTGCTGGAATGAGATTGGGATGAGAAGGCCTTCTGTGACTGCTTAGTGAAATACATGTAAACGAATAGAAGTTGTCATGTTAATATTCTTCTCACATTAAAGCTGCAGTAACTTTCATACTGATGACTCCTGGCATTGTCATCTTGAATATGGCCGTGCTATCAGGGAAATAAAAATGCATTGGTGGAATAACCTGGTCATTCAGTATATTCAGGTAGTCAACTGACCTCATTCTTTGGACAAATGATGTTGCTGACTCTAGACCTGACCAACCACAGGAGTAAGGACTAAGTCAAAGTCCAAAATAGGGATGAAATGCAAAAAATGCTGGCCAGAGCACAAGATACTTCACCAAAATGTTGCATGTATGAATGTGCTAATGTGACTATGTGATTGTGGTGGTGAGGAGCATGTATGAATGTGTTTGTGTGACTGTGTGATATCCAGTGTCACACGGAGGTCACTTATAAGAGCTCACAGTGAGTGAAGTCAACTGTTATAGATTGATATAATGATAGCTACATTCAGAAATAGGACACATCTTATTCCATCTCTTCTAATCAATATAAGTGCTTCCCAAATGTGCTGCATTCTGGGATGACGCACCTGGAGAGGTCTTGGCGCAATTATCGCGGCTACATTACCGACGCGGCGTGGGCTCTCCACGGCAATCACCGAGTTATTGCGGGAGAGCGAGGTGCTGCCGGTGGTACAGGAAAGAAGTGTGTGAAGAATAAATTGATTCAAATGTAGAAACAGAAGGGTGGAGATGGAAGATGGTTCAGGTTCAGGTTCAGCTTTCTTTATTTGTACCCGTAGGTAAATTTTTGTTCAACACAGATATTGCAGCAGGAACAAAAGTCTTTTTAAATCTCTTTTTTCTACATTTTAGTACAGAACACTGAAACAGATTCAGAGGGTGGGATTGGTCCAGGCTGATACTCGAGCCCTAGCCGCTGTATACAGTGTGTTCTTGTTCTTGATTGGTACTGACCCAAACCAATGATAAAAGATGATTCTCCTCCCTCCTCCATCACATAATCCCTTAACGAAGCTTGTTTTATAATCCAAGCGATAAGAAACCCCATCTAGTGGCTGAAGAAAGACACTGCAATCACTCAAAGGTGAGCTGTATTGAGTTTATTTAACCAGGAAAGACCCACTGAGATTCAGAATCTTTTGTGGTAGGGGAAACTGGAGGAAACCTACACAGGCACAGAGAGAACATGCAAATTCCACACAGAAGGACCCGACTGCCCGATCATCAACAAATGTGCTCCAGCTAACCTATGCTATGCTAATTTGTTGAACTGTTACCCCCTGGCCCTGAACACATCTGACCAATATGATGCCAGTTACCTCTATAGCACCCCCTATAAACTGAAAGATGTTTTAATTGACTAAATTTTGAAAAAAAAAAACATCCTTCACGAACATCAAAATAGTTCCCATGTTTGTCATGGTTTGGGGGCGGGGCCTCTTAATTGCTCGTTAACAATATAAAAACCCTTCATACAAATCACACAATGCCTGATTAAGGTACCTGTTGGTGCCAGTTGGTGCCAGTTGTGGCAGACGTAGAGGGGCATTTCGCTGATATACACCTTGCTGTCGGGGACGACCGCATAGGCCTAGTTTGTTTTATGGATAGTTATTTATTTAGCCTTATTGAGTAGCATTATTTGAATGTAACAATACTCTTACTTGACTACCTCGGCCCGTTCCTTTACAAAAACATAATTTCCTTCCTGGCAAACGTCTCCCAGTCTTCTCTTTGTTTGTGGTTGGGTCTTCCTCGAGCCCTTCATGGCGCCCTGTCCTCTGCCTTACCTCCTGTCATGGTGCATTATGATGCAGAAGCACTCAGACACTCTCTCCCTGCATCGCTGTGTGCTCTCCACCTAAGACTGCATGCCCTACTTTCTGAAGGTAGCCAGAAGCCAGCTCATTTTTAGCCTGCTCTCATAATCCCCACTTTTGTTTTTGTGGCTCAGACTTCATCTTAACCCTTCATTTTCTCTCATGCATGTACTAGCAAATGCATTCATTATGCTCAACATTGATATCGGCCAATATTCACAAGGTTGACTAATATTGGTAAGGGCCTATAGACCCTTTCAAAGTTTGAAGAGAGAATGTTCTAAATTCTGGACTGGAAGCAACTGGAGGCAAGACCATTTTCAATGGAGAAATTATCCTTAGTCACAACATATTGCAAATTAAGATGTATTTGACAAATGACAACCACTCACATTGTATGTTTATTTAATGTACACATTAGTAATAGTTAGCATTTTGGCTGGTGGAAAAATTCCAGATTTTAAAGGTTTTCCTGGACAAGTCCTTACAGAAATGTTGATAACCACAATAGTCTTTTTTTAAATTATACTCAGAATATTCTATCTGTCAGCAGAAATCCAACTTTTTTATAAAGTTAACTAACTTTTGCTCCAGTCGCCTCCATTCTGGAACTCTGAACATTCCATATGACAAACATTTTAAAGGGTCTATACAGATGGCCAATGTTGTGGCAAAAATACAACTTTGAATGTTTAAGTTAAGAAACAGCCAGAGAAAGAAATACCGGTATCGGTTCAGGTCTAGAATTTGTATCCCATAGTTAATGAATGTGAAAGTAAAGGATTGTCAGTGCATGAATTTTTAACTGGCCCGCCTAAGGCCCCTATAGGTTTCAGTAAACTGGGATCCAGGGACCACTGGGGGTCTGCCTCTACAGCAAGTCCTTAAAGTGAAATATAGCTTGAAATAAATAAACATATGTAGACAAGTATATCATATTCAATCAAATATGACCACAATAGTTAAAAAAAATAAATTATACTCAGAATTATTCTATCCCTCACCAGAAATCCAAGTTTTTTATTACGTTAACTCACTTTTGAGTTTTGTTGTTTTCAATGTTTTCAATAGACATTTTGATGAAATAGGTGATTAGGTTTTGTATTTTGACAGAAGATTTAGGATTAAGGGCACCACGGAAGATTTTCGGATATTGAAGGGGGCACTCTTGACTTTAGGAGTGCCTATAGCCTATAAATAACTATCTCTGGGTTCAAGACACATACTCTGCTTTTATAATGTCACTGTTGCATGAATATTTTTCACACATTTCATAGTCAAATATAGCTCTAACTTTTCATGACTAGTACACGGCATGCAATATTTGAAGTACCTCAAGAAATATTTTTAAAACCCAAATCCAAATGTGCATTCTAGATTTATGCTGTTTTGATTGTTACACATCTATGCAAATAAAATGGGTTGGACGCTGTTTCTTCCTCCTGACAGAAACCCCACTGGACCTGAATTGTAAAACATTTTTGTAAAAATTGCAACTATGGGCCTAAGGTGGAGTACAGTCTGGACAATGGCAATACCCTTCAGGCAGACCTTTATTCACGAGGCAATTTAGACACATTTCTCTTCATACATGCAGACTTTACTCATAGACTGGCTTGTGAAACAAACTCACAACCACTTTGATGAGAATCTCACCTTGTATTCTGAAACCTAATAAAGCTGGTTTTCAATGCATCTATCACAGTGTAATCTGATCTGATTCTCTGGCTAGCCTCTTTGTTTGTTTGCATGTCTTAGCTCAGATCCTTGGAGAAATAAGTGAACTGGAGCAACTTGTGCTGCATCAGAACGGGCCATGGGTTAAACAGCTGGACCTGTGTCTCCATCAGCATCAATATAAGCCCAGGACTGGTCTGTCTGCTCCATATGAGAGATGGTGGAACAATACAGGCCTGACACTGAAATCTGATCTGAAATGATATGGTGGTATTAAGAGTGATTTATTTATATTTATTATTTATACATGTTTTTTTCTATGATCTTTCTTTATTCACTAATGCATTAATACAATGTAACATTTAAGTGTAAATTCTTTTTTTTTTTAATGAAATTTGAAGTAGCTGTTTTACATTGTATTTAGGGCTATAAGGAATACTACTATTGTTACTGAATAAGCTTATACATTAACAGTGATGTGATGAAAACGTATAATAAAATAACAAATCAATCTCAGGCAAAAACAAGCAGCCAAAATCAATAGCAGTGTCAACATGTGTAATGTGTGTGTATGAAATGGATCCAAATCAGGCTCCACTGTTCTGTATGTATTACTACCATGATAAGACGTGCCAACACAATTCTGATTTCTGACTAAATTCACATTGCTGTCAATACAGAATCAGTTAACCAATAGGCTTTAATAAAGACCAATGAGGGCTAAAAACAACACTAAACAACCACAGCATGGTATGAGACCATATATCATTTTTACAGAATAAAAACTATTAGAGGAACCTTACTAGAATTGTAAATCGAAACTGTGATTTTGTGCTACACCAGGCAAAACTCTTACAGATTGTGGCTTGCATGTCCAAGGCTGGGTTCACCTCAGCAGTGTGACCCCGGTGTGGTGCTGGTAGTCCTGTTTTGTTTAGGTACCACGGAGAGGGCCAGGACAAGGGCACTAAGATGGACTCATCTCAGGAAGTTACTGGGCCAGCTGGAGGACAGGCACCAGCAAGGCATTCTAGGAGTGTGTGTTTGTGAAGACAGTAGTGTCCACTTAGGGTCAGGATACCACACCTGTATTTAGCACCAAACAATGGTTGGAAGCTGATATTAATATGTAGTTTCTTGTTCATTGCTTTTTTTCCCCCAAACCTGCATGCGTACAGTGCTCACAGTCACAGCTAACAAAAGCCAAATTGTGAGTGTAATTTTACTGGTTTGGTTACATTTTAAACGTTTAGATCTTTTTAAGGATGTATATTCTTTGTAGAAGTTACAGAAAATTATGACGAAGAGATGTTTGTTTAATCCTGGTTAAAGCGTTAAATTCGAGTCTAGAACTAGACCTAATTATTTCGGAAAAACAACGATATTATAGAATCACGTCGGTCCGCAAATCCTAGCTGTGAACGCGATAACTCAAAAACAAATTGCCGGATCAGTTTAAACATTTGCACACAGGTACTTTGGGTACTTCTACGATGAATATTAATTAAGTAATTAATTAATTATGTGCCAAAACTGTGAACGCAATAACTCAAAAAGTCTTTGCTGGATCTTTTTTCAACTGTAGCACACAGGTACATATCATGAAGATGCAGAACTGGATTGAGTTTGGTACATCTACTTCTTCCCATGTTTGTCATGGTTTGGGAGCGGGGCCTCTTAATTGCTTGTTAACAATATTAAAACCCTTAGAAATTACACAATGTCTGATTAAGGTGCCCAATGGTGACAGTTGTGGCAGACGTATGGGGCAGATGTATGGGGCCATCTCGCCGATATACACCTTGCTGTCGGGGACGACAGCGCAGGCCTAATTTAATCCTGGTGTAGACTTAATTTAGATGGATTATTCATCTCAGTGCCCTTTCCATTTCCTGGCTCCAGTTCATTTACACTAACTGCCTGATGCTCTGCCCCTGCATGACAATAGTCATTCTGTCAGTGTCTGCAGACAGTAGTGCAGTATCAGTCCATCAGTACAGGGTGTATGTGTGTGGACATGAGGGGCAGACTCTCCCAGGACCCTCTGTATATCATGTATCTCAGCAGGCAGCCGGATGCCCTTGTGCAGGACACCCACATCTGAAATCCATCCCTCAGAATGGAGATTACATTGGAGACCATTGGCTGGGGGCCATCAGTCTCCCCCCTCTTTCTCTCTGTCAGACCAGGCCTATTCCACTTTCATTATGGAACTTCAGATGGATCACTCTCATATCCACCGGCACTTTGTGAAATGAATGAAAAGGAAGGTACGGATTGTGTCCTTGAATGATGTGTTTTCTAAATGCATCTGTGCAGCCAAACGTGCATTTATGAGGCACAGAATCATCATCACTATAGTATGATGGTAGTATATTTTTTTTAAATATTCTGTATACAAATGATAAGTCACTCTTTAAGGGGCCTATATTATGCTATATTATTATATCTGAGCTTTTAACAATGTTCTAATGTTGTTTCTACTTCAGACACATACCCAAAGTTGTGTTATGTTTTATTCGCGCATGTTTTATTGAATTATGTCTCCAAGAGCTGAAAACAGGATCAACTATTCACTCCTGTCCGCTCCTGCACTGTCAACAAACGCACCTAGAAGCATGTTGCTACTTTGCTAGTTTACCTCCATTTAACAACATATCTGATTGGACAAGATGTGTGTTCGACTGTGAGGGTGTCAAGGCTTTGTTTATATCCCAGAAGAAGGATAAAGTGGCTGTGGATCACACTGACTTCCAAAAGACAAGAATGCTGAGGCACTCAATGGGTATGAACAAAAATACAAGCTTTTTTATCTTTGGTCTATACTCATTGAGTGCCTTTCTTCTTGTGTTTTGGATATCTCAAGATCTGGTTCAGAATTGAAGAACAAGTAGAAAGATGACAACATTAGTTCTACCATGCTCTATGGTAGTCATTTGTAAGCTAAATGGCCAAGGTCTTTGACAGTTTTGGTCTTAAAACTCAAGGGCTAGGAACTTTGGAAAAGTGAATTACTCAAAATTGCAAACTTTAAAATGAATATATTCCAATGTTTGACGATAAAGGTTGAGTATAAGTCTGTGGGGTGCACAAGGGAAAAGCAGATGTCATGGTTTGATCATCTGGCTTGCCAACAGTAACAACTCTGTGTAGCATTTTTATATTAATTTATTATAAGAAGACAGGCTGATCACTAATTGTATCTGTGAAAATACAAATGTGTTCTTGTGTACTTCTACACACAACAGAGACCACATATCCATGCCTAATTACTTTTAGTGCAATAAAAATTATATTTCATTTGTGTCATTTGCTCAGCTGCTGTGCTGTTCTTTTGGGTATAAAAGCATAAAAACAGGGAAAAAAGATTTCAAAAGATCTGATTCGTTCATGAAAGTCATATCCCTAAGTTGCTGAGATAAGCTCCAGACAGTTGCCACCCTTATGGGAATACAGTAAGTGAAAAGAAATTAATAATAATAATAATATAATAATAATAATAATAATAATAATAAAAAAATAATAATGCTAGAAAGGTCACTGAAGAGCCAGGTTAAAGTTGTAGTTCATAAGTTTTCTAAATAAATTGAAATAATGCTGCATTTAAGCTTGTTCTATGATGTGAAGTAGGTAATCTGTCATAATTATTATTTTACTTTAGTCCCTCCCTTGGCCTCTACAGCAACATCTAGAGTTTGTGGGTTACCACTTTGACCAATAGTAGTCGAGTTTGCTTTAGCCAATCCCCTGGCCTCTACAGACTACAGATGACCTACTTTACATCATAGAACATCGTCAAGTAATCATCAATTTTATTTATGCCACAGTTCAGCACTGCTAATAGTTTCTTCTGTCTTTAGGCATTTTCCGAATTCGCTAGTATTATAGCATGGGGGAAATAACAAGAAAATGTAACGTCCGGACAGTTTCTTTTCTTTGACTGCAGGTAGGATGCCGAAAATGCTGAAAAAACCCTTCAAACCTCAAATCCCTGTACATCCACAACAACCGTGTAATAGTCGCACTTACACTGGTATTTTGACAGTATATTGTTTCAACATCTCAAAAAAGGGCAAAGCAAACAAAGGACTATCATCCCCGGCTTGCTGCACTCACTTTGCCTTACAGCGGCTGCGAGTATGGTCTTCTCATGTGCGGGGAGAGAAAACGTTTTAACCTCGTTCTCCTTTTGTTCAGTGTAAATAGAATGGCCGCGGCGCTGAGTTTCAAAGTGATGAAATCGTAGTGGTTTTAAAAGACGACACTCATCTTTGAATTCTGCAGCCTGCTTTTCCGCGGGATTCTCAGCACCTTTCATCTCGGCCACGCTAGATTTGTGATTTCTTTTTTTTTTTGAGCTGCCTCCTCTTGCCTTGTCAAATTTTGCAAATTTCCCTAAAACTACAGTTTTTTCATTCAATCTATAAAGGGCACTACTGAGGTTACATGCATCATATTGGTCAGATGTGTTCAGGGCCGGGGGGTAATTAGGTATTTCAGGTTTGAGTCTAATCTGGCAAAGTATGTGCACGTTAGAGGCTGTCAAATATACCTGACTTCCAAATATTAATAAAAAATGGCCGACTTCCTGTTTGTTATAGGGCATGAAATATTATTCTGGCCCCCATAATAATATTTTATGTTGGGTACAATGTGGAGAATCACTGTACCAAGTTTCATTGCTCTCTGCCAAAGTAAGTGTGTCCAGGGTCTCATAGGGGTCATAAACATGGGCACTATAGAGGCATTCTTTATTTATTTGTAATTTCCCTATGTACATTAAATATACACTAGCCCGGATCACTGTGCCATCGTAATAATAACCTTTGTTTATCAGGATTAGTGTCTTAACTAAAGTGCTCCAGGGTATTCATTTGTTAATTAATCAATTATTATTCATTGTAGAAGTTGAAACTGATCCGTCAATTTCTTTTTGAGTTATCATGTTCACATGTAGGATCTGCAGATATGTCTATGTTCTCTCTTCTATCATGCTCTGCCATCATCCCCACCGCCACAGGCTCAGAATTGGAGCTCCCGTCCAGCTGTGTCAGATCCAATAGCAGGCGGCCACAGAGCAGCAGAAGCCCAATAAGAATCATGCGGCGAGGGAGCTGACAGTGGAGACAGCGACTTCACTTAACTATTTCTCACGTTTTTGGCTTTACTCGGATAGAAATACTAACACCAATATTTCACTGGAAACTCTGTGACACTCTGTAGGGAACCAGCGACCTTATGAAACAGTTCGGCTTCAGGAAGAGTGTAAGTCTGCAGAGGTCTTTATTGCACCTTAACTGTAGCAGAAGGGAAAAGACCATACATGGTTAGAGTGCGTATTATTAAACTGTGCACCAAAGGCTACAGTTAGGCAAAAGTAGGCAGCTGCTTAAAGACCCAAGATTCCAGGTCCCCATAAATGAAGCCTCAAATGAATATGTCTTGGTAATTATGAAACTTTTGGTAAAATAGGATTACAAATTGCGGAATCAAGAAAAATTTCAGGTAGGACTTAAAAAGCGTCAAATCCAGAGGGCCCTGAACCCATGTTTGCATTGAGCCCCCAAAGTGCTAAATCCGCCACTACTGTGTACCAAAAGTGGGCAAATGAAGTCTTGTGAAGTGTTTGAGGCTTCTTCCTGATTATATTTAAAATAAAAATCAAAAAACAAATAGAAGCTTGACTAATAGTGTCATCAAGTCAGAACAGTCATGCGATCAGGGGGATTTGATACAAACCTTGACTTCAGCGTCAGATGTCCCAAAGCTACTGTGCAGTAACAGTGTAGTGATGGTTCTGAAACACTGAAACACTGGGCTTGGTGGTCCCAGGCAAACTCAAAATCAGTCGTCCAACTGTAATTTGAGTACATAGTATTTCTGATGTTATTTAGATCTCCAGACTGATTACATAAGTCCTAATAGACGTGCTCTGTTCACCTCTGGCTGTGATGATGGAGATGTTTTATCCTCCAAAGTAAGACAGGCCACGGGGCCACAGTGTAGCGTGCCTGGCCCGGTGCACTCATCCTTCATCTGCTGCTCACTGGAGCGGCACTGTACGGACACGACAAGCTTCAAGGATCTGAATCTAGTCCATACGCCTCCAGCCTTTTGTCTGACTGTGTTGTTTTGAGCAGAGTGCACCCCTTTCCTTCAGGATGTTCACTGGCCCACTGGAGTGTTTTCATATTGCTCTGCAGAACCAAAAAGGAGGAGGGAGATCTTCAATGCTTTTTGGAAGAGTGTACCTATTTGCCTGCTCATTTTCCATTTGCAGGCTTTTCTGATCAAATTCATTCTACATTCATTCACAGTGGACAGTAAGTTGTAGGGCTGACAAATAGACATAATCAGACAAGCAATCATTCACTCTCACATTTATTCACTGGAGGCAATTATGTGGATGTTGGGAGGAATCTAGATTTCTTGGAGAAAACCCACGGTAACACATGGGTGGAAATGCAGGCTCCACTTTGGGAGATGTGTGTTGGTTTAGCTCAAATCACACAAATCGCAGTGGATGCTAAATTAAAACATCTGGATGTGTTGAGATGAATTTAAGTTCAAATACAAGAAAAAGAGTAGCCAAACATCCAACCACATTCATTCATAAGCAATGTGAGGTGTCTTGCCCATGGACACAATGACAGTATGTGGTCGGGTGGGGATGCGAACCGGTGACCCTCTGACTGCAGGGCGAATCCGCAACCTATATCTGCTGAGTCAGAAACCCTGGACAGCAAGTTATACATGTTTTTAATTGACTATGCAAACAAACAACTCTGCATCCCTGCTTATTGTGCACATATTAATTACTCCACAGAGGCAGTACTAAGGTTGCAGAGCTAAAACTGATGAGGTAACAGAGCCTTCGCTGGAGGAAGCCAGCGCCTGAAAAACGTCACTACGGTGATGGATGAGCCTTTGCATGTTCCTGAATAATAAGTAGCTCACAAATTGGATTGCGCAGCGGGACAATTGCAACTACGCCTTACAGTACGTACGGTGTGTACACAGTGTGCAGCGGGCCGGAAGAATTTCATACATGACTGGAAACATATGAGGTGAAATCTGACAATTCAATCAGATGCTACAATGTTGGTTTAGAAAAGATGGAAAACTGTTTTATACACGCCATAAATCAAACGGGCAGAAGAAAGAGGATAGATATGAAGAGAGACACGGTTGTCATGGAGCGTTTTCTTTGTATAATGGCAGTTGGGGCAGTTTAGTGAAAGGGCTGACCATTAGAGACAGGAAAGTGAAGGCAACGTATAATATATAAAATAAATATATAGAAATAATCCAATAGAAAGTGTGTTCAAAGAAAATAATTTGTCACACTCAAGATTTCAGTCCAAATTTGCAATGTTCAGATGTTGGATTATCTAAATCAATACTCATTATCTCAATTTACCTGGGATGCCTTTAAAGTTCATGAGCTATTATATTGACAGCATTTCATTACATTGTTCATAAAATTTACATCTAAGCAAGTATTTCATAGGATTCATGTGCAGCCTCTAAATGTGATATTTTCAAGCACATTTCTCTCTGATTATTCTAAATGCAGAAGCCTTTTGAAAGTATTATATCCAGTGGTTATAGATAAAATCTATTAGTTTTAAGAATGGCACATGGGATATCTTCAACACATGTCCCATATTTTAGTTCAGAATGTGCTTGTACTTGTATCTCTGATTGTGTAAATGAGGTACAGAATAAATGCATTCATACAGAGAAAAAAATCTAAATGAATAATATTAATACATCATACTAATATAGCACTAATTGATTTTTTTGTAAGTTACTTATTTAGCCACAGCTGCCCTGGGGCAGTCTGATGGGAGTATGGCTGCAATTCTGTCGGCCCCTCTGACAACCACCAAACACCAATCACACAACGACAATCATAAAGCAGGCAAGTGTCTTGCCCAAGGACACAATCACAGAACAGTTTTGAGTGGGATTCAAACCACCAACCCTCCAGTTATAGGACGACATATGCACACACATACTTATTGTAATAGTTATACATTTGTGTTTGAACTAGACCCATAGCACACAGCTTTTATAAACATCCTGCCAGATACGCAAATGTGCAACTATGCTATCATGGGAATTGGGAATTCAATGCATATGTTTTACTACCTCATAGACAACAAAACATGAGGCAATCCCTTCAGATCTAGTTCCTGTAAATATTTCCAAAGTGCGAAACCGTAGAAGAAAAAAGCCCAGGCAGTCCACTCCTACTGCTCATAATGTCAGTGTTATGAGGCATTGAAATATGCTAATCACTGCCAATCTGCCACCATAGTGACACTATAACTACAGCTGCAAATGCGCCATCAAGTACAAAATACCATACGAGATACAGACCCCGGGAAATTGATGGATTTTTCAAGGGGCTTTGCTTTACTGTAGTGTCATAATTTAGTGTGCTAAATGACTGTAATCACCCCAAGAGTTTATGATGGGCGATTAGAGAAGAGCATGCATGATCACCGACTGGGCGGGGAAGGGTCGGCGCTAAGAGCAAGGTAACTATTATGTTGCTATTTGCACATACAGGTGCATCATGGGAGTTTGTACAGCATGGTGTCCATGTGGGATGTGTACAGAGGGAGCAGCTGCTGGTTGTGGTGCGGGGGTCCCTTATTGAAGAGATAGTGGTGGTTAGTGGGCAAAGCAAATGAAGGGTAAGAGGACAAATGAAGCCATAAGTTAACTTGAATGAGGCAGAATATATAGGTGACCAACCTCCCATTAGTGTTAGACTAGGTACTATGTAAAGAGATAAGTGAATGTGTTGGTTTGACTACTTGGACTATCTTTCAAGTGAGGACTTGCATATCCTTTCTGTTTTAATGTGGGTTCTCTCCAGATACTCCAGCTACTCCATCTGTCCAAAGACATGTATGCTTTTGGGTCGGCACTTCAAGTAACTAGGCAGTTAGATTAGATATTTCAGGTTTGAGCCAAATCGGGCAAAGTATGTGCAAGTTAGAGTCTGTCAAATATACCTGACCTCCCAAATTCAATTCAAAATAGCTGACTACAAGTGAATGCGTTCAGTTTAGGTAATTCATTATTTCATTGCTTCATATTCATCGTAGAAGTACCAAAATCAATCCAGTTTGGCGTCTTTATGATATGTACCTGTGTGTAAAAACTGAAACTGATCCGGCAATTTTTTTTGAGTTATCGTGTTTGCACCTAGGATCTGCGCGGTCTGCCGATTATAATGAGACTATAAATATTGATCAAGTATTACAGTGGTAATTAAAGGCTGCATTTCTCGACCCTTGACAATGACCTGACGTGGCATCAGACAGTGTGCATTTCAGATAAGCCTTCGCCCCATCCCCTTTGACGTAAGCTTTCTGAGATATATATATATATATATACGCACTATGTAACATTAAGCCATTGAGATTCAAACAGAGAGCACGGCCCCCTTGGAAGCAGGCCAGTAAATAAATAAATAAACTTGGTGATGTGCACTTGAAGCTGCTTTCCAACGGCTTTAGCTTAGGCAGACGAAATGAGGAGCGAATTTAGTATAAGATCTTAGAATAACTAGGTGGGGATAAGGCTTATGGGTAGGGGGGGGGGGGGGGG
>JAVQKC010175259.1:0-16658 GCA_036025475.1 Philypnodon macrostomus
AGGTTATAAAGTTGGAGTTTCTAGCAGAGTTTAGGTAAACCCAAACTGTAAATAGTTGTTAGGTCCATTGTTATTCGGAGGGTGACTTGATTTACATCTTCAGGGATGTCCCGGCGCCAGTGTTCTGTTTCGAACTGATATCTAAACAGATTTTCTTTTCATGAGGTGTCAGACATTCAATGTTTACGATGTCTCTTAATTAGCTTAAGGTTTACTTTTCAGCTATCTGAGGTGAAAGTCTGGTCACTTGTGAATTTAAGTGTTTACGTTGTCACGTACTATCTGGCTGTAACTCCCAAGTGGCAGCAAATCTTAGTGTTTGATATACATCAAGGAAGAGTGGTTCCAGATGAGCGAATCCAAAGCATGGGTACTGCGTGAGTCCATGAGTGTCCTCCTACAGTATTAAGTTTAAAATACCAAGAAATATTTATTATGGACTTTATTTATGGGGCCCTGGAAGCTTGGGGCCCTAAGCAGCTGCCTACTTTTGACTAATGGTTGTACCGCCTCCGTCTTGTCTCATGTCTAAACCTTCTTGAAGAGTTCATAAAACAAACTGCTAACCAACATACCAATTAATACAAGCAAAAACATGACGTCTTAGCCCTGAAAGGGTGAATACAATTGTGCATTACAAATTACTAGCTATACTACAATGTGGGCCCAAAACCATATTTATACAACTAGAATCTTAATATGTGAAAAACAAAAAATCAATGTAGTAAATATACAATAGAAAAACATGTCTTAAATCTACCGTTTTTGTCTGCACACAACTATTTTTTGGACTGCATGACTCATTTGAATCCTTCAGAAGTTCACACCTCTGGGAGAAAAACTAGGAGTATAAGGAATTTTCAAAATCCCAAGTTGACCCGATCATATGAAGCTGTTTTGACCTGATGCTCACTTCGATTTAGACTGCGCTTTGTGTGGGCAGGTGTTGTGAGTAACAGGTGAAAGGGTCCCTATCCAGCTCCATAGTCAAGCCTTGCTCAAAAGCACTAAAGCGGGGGAAGCGGTTTACACAAGTGGCCCTTACCTGCGCACTTCTTGCATATGACCACGCCCAGGTTGACCGACGCCCACTCCGGCTGCGGGGCTCGGCAGTCGGCGCAGCTCCGGTTGGCCTCGTTGAACCAGATCTTCTCCGCCACTTCGTAGTCGGAGAGTGTCTCGGCGATCGATTCTTGGACCGCTTCTATCCACTCCTCCTTCTCCTGCTCTGACTCCGCCGTGAAGCTGCAACAATTGATTTTTAACACACACACAGGCATACACACACAAAGAAACGACAAATGCCTCACTGTTATTGATTTAATTTGAGAGAGCAATTAAACACCATAGTGGCAAGGTTATGAAGGGGATCAGTTTTTTGGGGTGGTGTACTCTAAAGTGTGATTGCAATAAACTTGATGAAATTGATAGAGGGTTTGGTCCAGGGTGGCGGAGCCAGGTAAATCAATCCGTCTCTACTTGGACTTCCAAAATCTATAAAGTGCTAATGTAAGATACTTTTTTTCGGGATCTTATTTCTATATTAGACGTTTAAAAGATGAAAAATGATGATTAAAAAATGCTAATAACATAATCTACTTATGGCCTTGATATACATCCTAAAAGCATTACTTTCACAGAAATAGTTTTGAGTTGTCATCATGTATACATAAGAAATTCTTTATAATATGTATAATTAAAAGTTTGGAAACCATGAAGAAATCGAAAAGCATAAAGACACATTTTGGCATAGCTCACAAACAGGCTATCATTTCTTCAGAATGCTTAAAATGCATCTTTCGTAATGTGGTCTTGTGGTCAGTTTCTGCTTCATCTTAAACCAGTCTGGCCATTCACTGACAAGGCATTCTTATACCATAACTGCTGCTAACTTGATATTTTCTCCTTTTTTTACCATATACATCATTGTAGGTCATTCTAATACTTAATTTGAACATCAGCAGGTTCTCTAAATGCAGTGCTGTTATGCTGATAAACCATTTGCATTAGTGAGCAGTTGAATACATACATCTAACAAAGTGACCATTGAGTGTATGTCTGCTATTCAGTCTACTATTCAGCAGTCTCCCCCATTATAGCAAGGAGTTATTTTAACACAGACAGACAAGCAGTGTGTCCATTACAAACTAATGAGCACTTGAGACACCTTCCAGAGACAGACAGCTAAAGTTGCTGATGCAGAGGCTGAAGTACATTGTGTGCCTTGCATGCTGTGAACATACAAAATGAGCTAACTAGGTGAATTTAACAAGCTATTTAGTTAGTGAACAATAGACAAGCAAGACAGACTGATCGGGAGAGGTATAAAATTGGAAATAAAAAGAAACAATAGGAAGGCACTTAGCTGGAAGTAATGGGACCACCAGTCTCCATGGCAACCTGAAGATCAGTGTAAAGTAAGTCAGGAAGAAGTGAAGAAGACAAGGGTGGTAGGGGAGGAGGGGGATAGAATTTGCCTGGAGCTGAGGATGTGCAGGCCTGTCCCGGTTTGGTTCAGATCAATAGGTTGATTGGGTTCAGCTGTTGTGTGCCCACCGGCCACTGCTCAGGGCCCGTCTAAAGAGATGACTGTTCACAAACCGTCTGCGAGACTTCAACACTGGCCCCAAAAGCACAGAGGAACAAGGTAAAGCAGGGGGCAGAACCAGTGTATGTGTGGGGTCTGAAGTCACTAAGTCTCACATGAGGCTGGAAGATAAACTAGAGCTACAAGCTTTTTTAAGCATAGTTTTTTTCCACTCGTTTGGCCCTCTGGGTCACTCGGTACTGGCCATTATTCACAAAGTTAACTGATATTGGCCTATACAGATGGCCAATGTTGAACTGTTGTTTACTTACTCCACATATATACTGGATTTAGAGAAACAGCCAGACAAAAAGAAAAGACAGCAGACATCAGGCTCAATGGGCACAAAGCTAGTCTCTTTTTACTACATTGTAAGGACCCTATTTAAGCTTTAACAAATACATTTTAAAGCAGTTTTTTCTATGACAATTTCCTAGTATCCCTTGGTATAAAAACATGGTAACCCTAGCCTACCTAACATGTTCACAAAATATTTGTGTGGAAATCAATATTGGCCAAAGTAGTAATCAGGATCAGGATCAGAATCCACCCAGAATTTTATGTCGATGCATCACTGAACTACATTCATGTAATTGTGTATATTATTTAGTAAATGTTTTCTCTTACTATTTATTTTCCATACACGACACAGCTATTTCAATTTAGTCAGTAAAGCGTGTTTGGGTTCAAAGCACTGACACTGACAGACATAATGGCTCATATACCAACAGTATACTTTATATTACAGACATATCCTTGACTTTGATAAAGGGGAGTTTTCAGTGGAAGGTAGAATATGCCTAACTGTCCAAGTTTAAAAAGGCAAACAAACCGACAACAAGATGAACTGAGATGTTCTTTAGTCTGCCCTTGAGCTAGGCATTTATCTGCAGCTTTACTTTATCAGGAGTGTTTTCTGATCAAGAGTACAAAGTTTTCTCTGCAGCGTCTTTGTTGGTTCTTCCTACGACTTCAGTCTCTTCAAAAGTCGGCTATTGTGTCTCCCACAGTGGACTCGCAGCTCTGTCCATTTAATGGCAGCAAAACAATAGAAAAGCCAAAGTGAGTCTCCACAGCTTAAAGTGATTAGATGAGTTTCTCACTAATCCCCACCTTGAGCAGGTAGGAGAGCGCTCCCAGAGCTACCAATCGATTTACCACACACACACTGAGGCACACGCAGCCACAGCAGTGGCCTCATCAAAACAATTCAGGGGACTGGCCTCATTTTAATTCAACTTCTTTTTGTTCCACACAAAATGGCAATTACGTTGTGCGTATTAACGAAGCTGCCGTACGCTGGAGCCATTAAAGCAGCTGACACAAACAGATCGATGGGACATACAAGAGACAGGTAGAGAGGAATGAGAGGGAAAATCTTTACACCAGGTAAAAAGGTAAAGGTGAAAAGCAGAAGAAAACAGCGAAGCACAAACAAACAAACGAGTGGAGTATTGTCCAGCAGTTGTGACGCTTGTATTCTAAATGGGCCATTACGGCACAAACAAGCACAGTGCTCATCGATTGTAGGGCCCTGAGGGACGGCCGTCACCTGAAAGGCTTTATGTCCCACTGAGGCACCCGTATCTGCAGAGCACACCTGGGGAGCCTCAGTAACAAAGCCTAATTGATAATTAGTGATTTCCACACTGACCAGGAGGTCTGGTAAACTGTGAAATAAAGTGAATTCACAAAAGGCACATTCTCATTAGTGTCAAAATGAACTACAAACACTAACCGGCCACTTTGTTAGGTAGACCTGATACCTAAGTGCTTCTTTATGTTGTGCCCATGTAATGAGTGGTTAACTTAGTTATTGTTGCCTTTCTACTATCTCAAACCTGTCCCTTACCACTGGCATTACTTCAGTTCTAAATGGTTGATGAATTAGAAATATCGTTTTAAGTGGCTAAAACTTTCATTAATGGGTATTGAAGAAGAAGAAGAAGTGAAGAAGCTTATTGTACTATTGGCAAAAGTTCCTTTTGTCAAAAATATAGTTCCAAAATGTCTGAAAAACCACTGAGCATGTTAAATTTGATACTTTTAAATTCTTTCTCAAAAAGAAAAGCACAAAATTGTGCTGAAGATTGACAAACGCCTATCCACCATTTCACCACACGTAGTACTTGCATCGATCAGATTCACATATTAACAGTGCAGAAAATGGCCTTGAGTTAAGAACAGTATATCAGTCGGACCATTTACATTGAGATTTGTTTTAGCAGGGATTTGAATGAAGCCTTAACATTCCTACAGTGAAAAAAGGCTAAATCTTCACCTGTTCAATTTGGAATGTATTCAAGTGCATTCACTTAATATAATTTCGCCTTCAAAAGATGCTGATGTTGGCTTTGTACTAAGCTATAAGATCATAGATAATATATTTCAATAGGATTCAAAAACACTTAAAGGTGGTCTGTGCACATACCAAAAGTTTTTGAATGGTGTGTTGATCTCAAAACTTTTTCGGTCCATGTCTTTTATATGGGCAGCAGTCAGCTCCACCTCAGCAATACCTAGGCCTCCTTTATAGTCCTATACAATAGCACAGAAAAGAACACATCGTTAGGTTAGATCAACAATGGAATAATATACAGTAACATTTGGAGCATTGTGACAGTGTCAGGCAGCACTTTTCAATGATTCAAATCTAGATGCCAGATGTTTTGAGGTAAGACTGAAGAAAAACTAAATATTAGAAAAATGTATATTGAAGTAATCAGGGATCTTCAAGTTCAGGAGTAAATATTCTATCTAATAATAATTAAATTAGCATATTTAGTCCTATTTTTCAATGGTGTAGAATAGATCATCGGTTCTCAAACTGGTACAGGTGCCACTGGTGGTACGTGGGCTCTCTCTGGTGGAGCGTGAACCTGGTTTAAACCTAGTTTAGTCCTGGTGTAGACCTGGCTTAGAACTGGGTCAGAACTGGATTAGTCTAGGTTTATGTTTATCTATAGTTTGGACAGGATTTACACCTGATTTAGACACCATTTAGTCTTGGTTTACATGTGGGTAAGTCCTGGGACTTACAGAGACAATTTCCAGATCTACACAAAACTTCAACCAATATCTTTTGAGTTATCTTATTACCAGAATAAAACCAAGCCCAACCAACAACCAAGGAATTTCATTTCTATACAATAACATACTGAACTCTGTCCTAGTGATACAAATCTGGTACCAAAAATTGGACTGGAAGAGCGGCTTTAATGTGTACGATATATACTGTACTTTACAAAAGGCAAAAAGTGCATCTGGGGAATCAAAAACCGGGCCGGCATTTTTGGCTTCAACATTTTCTCAAGTCCAAATCGGGTTAGAGGCAGTTTTCTTAAGCACCGGTGTAACTATGCATCACCTCAGCCTTCCCTTCTCTTCCACTAGCTTCAATACTCTTTGCAGTTTAGACCATTTTCATCGCCTAAAGCTTAGAGGAAAAAAAAACTTAGAGACTCACACCCACATGCAAGCCGAATTATCAAAATCGGGCACAAAATAAGGAACAGAAAAATATGGTTTACTTCATGGCAGAGACAATGGGGGACTTGGATGGGCAAAAGTAAACACAGAGACTACCAATTTGAGTTTTACTGTTGAAACATGCACAGGCACTGAGGTATTTGTTGAAAAAGAATGTATGCAATTGTCTCAAAGTAAATATGGGAGACTGAAGAAGTTGCCAGAACAAAATAGGATGGAGGCCAAAAACTCCATAACGACAAATTACAAAATGCAGCCAGTTAAATGTGGCTCTTCCCGTGCCAGTAAAGAACATGTGTGACAACGAGAACACCCCATGCTAATTACAGAAAACAAAAGAAAAATGAATTGACATGGTGTATGTTGAAAAAGTACACTGTGGAGGCAAGTGGGTACAACGTCTGATCCCAAAATCTTTAATTAGAAAACAAACGTCTTAGTGTGGCCAAATGTTGTGGTTTGCAAACAAATAGGAATTCACTTTTTTGTATTGTGTGTGATTTTTGCTGTAATGCATGGGTTGGTTGATTTGATTGAGGCTAATGTTGTCAAAATCTTCACTTGACTGTCATTAGCCCCAATTAGTCTACTTCAAATGTATTTTATGATGTGAAAAGTAGATGAATATTCCCTTTGATTCAAAATTATAGAGAAAACTGCTGATCAGCCTAGTATAGATCTACTGTGTCTAAAGGAGTGTAAGAATGTCAATGTTTTCATTTATTTCATACATAGGGTATCTAATCAAAGTGACTGCGATATTGTATTACATTTTGTTTATAATATTAACTCCACAATAGATTTTTGTTTACATTATTGTTTACATATTCTTGTTTTTACAGTCATGTTCACAAATGATTAATACTTAATACACCATTTAACCATTGCAAACTTCCTTTACAATTGAAACTTGCATTATTATATTCTGACTTCATAATAGGGCCTAAGTGAACCTAAACCAAAATCTCACCAACCACTCAATTCAAGTCTGATTCAGGCTCAATTCAGGTCTGATTCCCACTGTGCGAATAACTATTACATTTCCAGCAAGTGTTTTGCCGCAGCATGTGCCGGGCTCCTAAAGCTCAAAATCTGTAAGTGCACACTATACATGAGTGTGTGGTGAGAGGGCAGAGCAGTCACCTATACCTAATGACACTCATCCCTCTAAGGCAGCCAATTAGAGCTAGGGGTGTTAGCATCCCGTTAGCCCCCGCCACTCGTTACCTACCCAATGTGTACCGTGGCCCCGTGGCCCTACCAATTAATTCACCCAAGATGGAAGGAAAGGCAAGATGGAGACAGGCAAGGAAGCAAGGAAGGCATGAGACATAAAAATAACTTGCCCAATTACCATGGCCAAGGGGTAGGTGGCAATAATGGTTTTTATGGGGAAAATGGGGGAGAAATTTGGGGGACTTATGGGGTAAGGTTTTGGTCAATGAAATACAAAGCCAATTGAAAAAAGTTGCGACAATGTGGGCAATATGATTTGATTCACATTGTACACATTAGTCGAACATGAGTGTTTGAATAGTTTGTAAAATGCTCGACTGCTGAACATTATGTAAAAATATGGCTGTGGGAGCAAAAATAGCTCACCTTTCTTACCTGTAAGTGCTAAGGAGTGACCAACTCTCAACATTCTAGTCAATCAAAACTTCTTTCAGAGCATGCTTTGAGCAAGTCAGTCTGAAGCTTAATCTCTAGATCCATTAACTTAAGCTGCACTAAAAGCCTGTAGTGCAAGTGTAGGTGAGACAATGCATGTGATCGTTTCAACTGTACAAGGTCAAGAAAAGTTAGAGCAGAGATGGAGCAAGATACAAAAGAAAAATGCTCATTTTATTTAAAAGGGTGGAGAACTACAGTAGCGTGGTTAGTCACAGTCTAGCTGACTTTAAAACCCTATGAGGAAGTATGTACTGTATTTATAGTAGTGGTATATCTGTTACATTATGGCTGACCTTTTAACTATGAAACATTCATCTAAACATCATTTTCACACATGAAGGTCAAGTATTTTGAAACATAACAGATAGAAAAAAAATAGATTTAATAGACAAGGGTGTCTTCAATACTTACACAACACACCACTAACAGAATAAACTACCCGAGCAACTGTAGGCCCACAACATTTGCAAAAGTCCTATTGTACTTGTGATATTAGAGGAGATTCAATATTTTCTTTGAACTAATCATCTAGCACAGTGGTTCTCAAGTTGTGGTAGGGATACTTCTGGTACTAGTCATACTAGTCTTTTACGGTTCCAGTCTGGAGAGCTCTCATTTGACGTGCTTTACATATATTTGGCATCTAGTTTGGTTCCTGGTTCTGACCTGTTCAAATCCTACAGTTTGTATCCTTTCTCCATCAACATAAGGGGGAGACGGGAAGGGGGGAGATGGGGGTTTGGTACAGGATATGTATATAATGTTATATGGTATGGAGTTGTACATCATAAGCCAGTATAACTTATTATAATACATTGTTCAATATAAAACACATTGAACAATATTATATACACATCTTAATTACATCCATATCACATACACATAGTTGTACTTGGTTTGGAAGCTTTGAGAACCACTGATCTAGCTTTACTGTCCACCACGTAAAAGAATGAGAAGTTTAGCTTGGAGACTTATTTTGGATGTACAGTTTTACCTGTGCAGCTGGCAGAGAGATCACTCTCAGTGTTAGAGACTGTACCACCACACTGCCGTCACACTCTGGTGCACTTTGGTCCTTTCTTTACCTTGATGCTTAAATTACCTTAAACACAGCTCCATCACCAGGCTTACGGCGTGTGAGAAATGAGCTGGGCCCGCTGGAGGAGGAGCTGGGAGGATGATGTTTCCAATAGCTCGTTCATCTTGTTAGATTAAATACTTCACTTCACTGAACTTCTACGGGCCACTGATCTCCCTGCTCTCTCGCTCTATGAAAGCATTCTTTCTTCTCGCCAACCACAACGTGTGTGCCATATAACCTCAGTCTAAACCAAAGCAATTTTACCATTCAGTGCTCACTGGCCACTTTATTAGGTACACCTACTTACCTGCAGGAGCTCAAATCAATTATCAATTTATGACACAGCATCAAACCAACGTTGAGAGTTTTTTATTTTTGATTTGATCTTTTTAAAGATGTGGGTCAAAATGTTTTTTTTTTATTGACGCCATCGAAATGTTGAGATACCTTTGAGGTTTCATTAGCATTGAGAAAATAGCACAGACAACCACTTTACATCAAGGTCTGCAGAAGTCCCCTTCTGAACACCCAAGATGACAATAGATAAAGCTTCAGCAGCAGACGACCACACCAGGTGCCTCATTTTTGTAGGTACAAGCTCTACCTGATAAAGTGGCCAGTCAGTATCTCTAATACATCCCCTCTTTCTCCTATTTACGTCAATTGCTTTCTCTTCTTTCTCTTCTTTCTCTCTGGTAAAACGCTCTGCCGCAGCCGCCTGCATTTATGTCGGGGATTTAGCTTGTAAGCTGAAATAATACAATTAATTTGTTCACACTCTGATTCTCTCTATCCCCCCCCATTTCTCCCGCTGTCTCAGATCAAGGAAGTGGAAATGTGCTGACATGGAGTGATACCCAAAAGAGTATTCTAACAGAGATGTTTGTTCGAGCTAATGAAGAAAATAATGAAAGGCAAACAACAAAACTACGAGAGCGAGCAAAACCAAATGAGAGACGAGGATGGGAGAAAATGAGTTGTGTAGCATTATCAAATATGCACATAAATACTGTACACATTAGACATTGTTCAAGCTTTTTGAATGAACTTTCTGATTACCATTTCATATGACAACCTAAAACATCTTTTTTCATTCCTGTGCAAAAAGCTCAGATAAGGTGCCTGTCCCTTTAAGGCCCTCTTTAACGCCTACAACAAACATCTAAAAATTCATTAGCAGCACTTTTCTTCATCGAACCATGTAGAAAAGATCAGATAAATAATAAATCAGTGCATACAGGATAACTCAACCATGTATGAATGAACAACATTATCACACGGTAGAAACAGTTAAGTTATCTTAATAAGGCCTCCTTTGAGAAAGCCTTTCAAAGTATTCTTCTATCACTGATCCTGAATCTAGCTGCGGAGACAGGAGCAGGCAGAAAACACAGACAATCAGGGAGTAATTGGATTGATATCAAATGAGAGAAAGTACTTGGAAGAGAAAACTTTCAAGCCAGGAAGAGAGTACGCTCACAAAAGAGTATATTAGCCAGGATATAGCACAAAGGATGTATATTACTGCTCTATAACTACATGACAGCAGTTGTATTTACATTATGCACTAGTATCTTTGGGCTTTTCTAATACCAATTATTAATTCACAAATGAATGAACTGATGAACATGAAACAAAGCTGTAAATGTTTTGGGGTGACACACACACCCACCGCTATTCAGCAAGAGACAAGCTGGGAAATATGTCCATCCTGCCAAGTCAGATGAAGTCTCTCTGAATAGAATTAATTCTTTAACAAACGTGTACTTTCATCTTTGCTTTTAGTCAGTGCAAATGGGTGATTTTCTGCAATAAACTGGCAAAAACACTGTTAAAATTTTGCACCATTTACAAAATAAGACCAATTATCTATTCTAACACTATAAAACTAAAAAATAACTAAATGAATACTGAATAAGACACTAGGCGAGGAAGGAAAGTCACCTTAATGTTGCACATATTTCTGGAGACCGGCTTCAACGGGATTTTATAACTAAGGGTCAAAGCAGGTGACCTCACCTGTGGTGTTCTTCAGTGGTAATTTCCAGGTGCTTTGAGATTTTCTGTCTAAAACAGGAGCTAATTCACATGCTGAATGAACACTCCCATTACTTTTGCCATTAGTGAACATCAGTGAACTCTGGGCTATACCAATAAATTGTTCCCTGTGGCTGCACATTTATTAGGTAGACCTTGTATTAAATAATGTGGTACCTTGTGTGGTCTGCTGCTGTAGCCCACCTGATTCATCTCAAGTGTTTGGAGATGGTCTTCAGACCTTAGGGAGTGAATGTTTCTATTTATATCTCAAACCACATCTGAAATCATTGAGGCAATTTCCTCCCCAGAACCGTTGCTCACTGGATATTGTCGTCCGTTAGTGTGTAAAAATCTAGACCATACATTTTTACTTCACTTAAATGACCCGTCTTATTCATTCTGATGCTTTGTTTGAACTTCACATCTGTGTATGACTAAATCTATTAGCTTGACGCAATGTGATAAACTGTACGTTACAGCTCAAATCACAAATATTTCTACCTAATAAAGTGGCCTGTGCGCGAACCAACAATGAATATTTACACGTTCATGAATATGTGCTCTACTGTGCTGTGATTATTCTCCTCCTTCTCAAACAGGAAGCCGTCATCATCGGCTGAGAGGAAGTCCCACCGGTGTGAGAAGTACCTGTTCTGTTTTGCAGAGCCTGACTTTGCTCCCCGCCAGGGACACCAGCACTCTGCCTTTGTAACCGCGCAGCTCCAGTAGGCCGCGCTTGTTTGTGTTCGCGGTGGGGTGGTTGTGGGGATGTTGGGGGTTGAGGCTGCTGCCGGGGCGCTGGTGGGAGATGCAGGCGGGGGGGCACGTGGCCGTCTGAAGAGCTTCCATCCACTCCTGGCGCTCCCCTGCGAACGCACGTGTGAAAGTGAGTGAACAGAGGAAAGAAAAAGCAAAGATACGGTGCATAAGGAAACAAGTGTGTGAACAAGAGGGACTGACGAAGCAGCAGACATGGGGTACGGGCTTTGAATTTCAGACTTCGATTCATCATTTCTGCAACTCTTCTGTAGACGCGGACGACCCAATGGCTGCCATACAACTAGTGCATACTGATAGTGAAATTTCAAATAGTAAAAGTAATTGAGAAGCAGAGCACACGATTGGTGAAGTTTGCCTCTGGTAAAAGAATATCCTATAAAGCTATTGCTATAGAGATGTAGATAGCTGCTTCTATGAGTTTTGTGAGCCTCAAGCAAAATGTGACGAGGACAAATTAAGTGCGCGACAGGATTATTTTAAAATATTTGATTGAACAAAAAGCTGTTATATTCATCTTGGCTTTAAATTTAAAATAAGAAAGTCAGAGTTTGAATGAATAATAATATCTCACTTTATTAGGTACACTAGTTCGCCTGCTTGTTAATGCAAAATAGCCAATTGGCATGGCAACGACTTAATCATGGTAACTGTTTACAAGCTCCACAGTGTCTAAAAATGTAACTGTAAACGCAAGATGAAGTTGGTTACACGCAAAAATCTGCAGGGAATGGTGAGGGAAAAAAGACAAACTAATCACTGAGTGGCAGTTCTGTGAGCGAAACAGTCTGATGTCAGAGGAAAACTGAAAGACTGGTCTGAGATCATAGAAGGCAACATTAACCCAAATAAGCACTTGTTACAACCAATGTAGAACACATTGAACCTACTGTAGATAAGAGCTTAGAAGAGATTAAGATATATTAGATATAAAAAGGACCTAATAAAGAATCCAGTAAACGCATTTTGGCAATACAAGTGAGGTTTCTTAAGAAAAGCAGTTTGTCCTTGAGCACACACTGTCAAACTGGACTCTCACCAATGACTCAAACCAAGTGCAATCGCCTACCGATGGGAGTTTACATTCAAACGATGTACACTTAGAGAACGCTAAGATATCCTCCCTCTACAACTCTTGAAAAACCAACATAAAAGAGGACATGAATCCGGATTGTAAAGCCCATTCCCCCGACCACCCGAGACACGCAGCTATCAAAGCAAAAACACAAGATACCAAATACGAAAGGATTGTACACACACACACACACACACACACATACACCAACAAGAGCACAGCAGTGCCCAGTGTGGTACAAAACACTCTTCCAAGCAAAATCAAGGACATCTGAAATGAAAATAAATAAAGTTCAATTTCAAACTCACATGACTCCATCGACTTATCAAAAACTCAAAAATGAATGACAAAACAAAACATGACACTGGTTGCCTACCTTTCCGGGAAATGTTTTTTGGGAAATGATAATTTGAAGAATCTCATCACCAAAAATCATTATAATGTTTAAACAGGATGTCACCTCGTATATACAAATCTGCCTTGTGTAATCGCCGCTCTGTTTCCTGTCATCGTTTGTTGTTAGGAGTTTTTGTGCACAGCCAGACACACAGATCATCAAGTCTCCAAAATCAATGGGACTATTAGTTATGTAGAGGATAGCATTAGGAGGTGTTGGTAGGAGGTTAACAAATTGGGCTGTTGAGATGTGGATAGGAAATAGGAAGATTTATTTATCTTCATAGTTTGTTAATATGTTCCCCAGCAATGGTTCAACAGCAACTGTGGGCCTTAGGCGGAGTATACCTTGGACAAAGACAGGGATTCACTCCAACATTAGAGGTGATTTATATTTACCAACACATGCATGTAATTGGATGGCTATAGGAAACTATAAGAGGATCCAGATTTATGGGAAGGACATACACTACTCAAAGAGTTCATAGTGAGAATCAAACCATCACCTTTGCTGTGAGGCAGTCGCACATTTAACAGTGATACATCAATACTTTCTTTTACCTTTACTTCTACTTTCGAAACTAAATATATAGAAAAATAAATGATTTTTGTTTTTTTTAACTATCGTTTTAAAACAACTTTCCTAAAGCCCTATAAGTGACCTCCAAAGCATACCTCTACATCCTCCGTGTGAAACTATATTTAGTGCCCTGTCTATCATTTAACAGCCTCACATTGTCTCAATTTGACCTTAGTGCTGTCTCTAACCTCCTGACCCTCTGCTTGTCCTCACACCACCATAGCTCTCCTTGACCTAAAACATCCCTGGCATCATTTCCACTACATAAGAACTCTTCCTACTTCCTCTTCCTCCTTTGCCATACACTACTTTTGCTCTGTCCCCCTTGAGCTCTCCAAAAAATCCTGTATCCGCATGTCGGGTCCCAAACTTAGCTCCGGACAGGCTAGCTTATGAATTCACAAAGAACTAGCATCAATAATGAACGTGGCTTGCTCAATTATTGACGTGATTTTACATCACAACGCTTTACTGTTCGGTTTCAGCGTACCATTACCTGTCGTCCGCTCACTTATTTGCCTGTTCATTTATTCAAGGCCTTACTTCTCGTCTCTCTCTCTCTTTCCCCCTGCGTGTGTCTTCAGTTCGCCCGAGCTGTCAATCAGGACGTGGGAGTTAGGGACGAGGGGGCTGGTGGGAGGATCGAGGGGAACTTGAGGGGAAGACGGTGGCATGCGTCTGTGAATGAACGTGGCCTGCATTATTATATTTTCTTGTATGATTTGAATTTTCAAAATATTGGGACACAGGCGATAATTCATTATTCCTTCTTAATGCATCTTCTTTCAATTTAGGGGTTGCAGGACACTGAAACCTATCCTGGCAACTATGGGCCTTAGGCGGGGTATACCCTGGACAATGGCCAGTTAGCTGTGTGGCACACACAGACAAGCATTGATTTTCACATTCCATCACTAGGGTTTAGAGTGACCAAATCTCCCCCAATAATTGTGACATTTTTAAGAAAGAGAATTTATATGTTTTATCAGACAGCTTGATTTTCACTTTATTGAGCTCTCTCAGCACAAGGACCTCATCCATCAGTCCTGGACACATCTATAGCCTGTCTGTCCTGGGAGTGGATCCCTCTATCATGTGGTTCTCTCCAAGGTTTCTCTTTTTCCCATAAATGTTTTTCCTGACCGCAATGGAGGTCTAAAGTCAGGGGATGTCCTGGGACAGTCCTTTTTTGTTTGCGTGTTTATTGATTGTCTATTAACTTACTGTTACTGTTTGCAATGACCTTGTTTATTGTTTACATGCATCTCTTTTTGAGAAGCCCTGTGAATACCATTTGCTTGCTAAGAAAATATAACGCAAAGGTTTGCATTTTGACAACATAAACCCCTAAGCATTTTTACAGTAAATGAATTCATGTTTTACCACTGAACACGCTAAATAAGAAGAAATAAAACAACAATATACCATCATCATTTTGAAAAATACAGTGACATGACCCTCCAGCAAGCTCGCCAAAATTATTTTTACTCTGCGTGGAAACATGCAAACCGAACAACCACCACCCCTGCACGCTCATGTAGAGAACGTACAGTAAAAAAAACATAGCCTTATCCCGTGTTAGGAGATATAAGTATAGCCGTGTATTTGAAAGAGACTATAGCACTCGACATGGTGGAGAGACAGGAAGAGAGGCGGCTAATCCTCATTGAAAGTGGATGAAATGAGCGGCAGGTCCACTCAGCGCTCTGTGCGGATCTTAGAGGTCGCCCACACAGTCTCCATCAACGGGAATAAAAAAGACAAAACACTCAGCAGTGAACAGTAGGATTCTGCCCATTTGCTTTTGGTTCATCTTTTAACAAATGCATCCTATTATACAACATCTTCCAAACATGCTTTTGGATTGTAAGAGAGCCACTTTACTTGACCTCGACTCTGGATTGTTTTAGCATCTTTTGGCTAATTGCTAATAGCGCTCAGCATATGGTCCCAGTGTACTTAAGTGTATCGGTTTACTTTTAATTATAGTCATCAGCTTTGATTCTGCCAGACACAGAAGTTGGTACATTTTTAGAGTTTTGATCTGGTAAACCCACTCGCTACAGCATGCCAAATTTTAAACTCACATACTGTACAAAGATACAAAAATCAATGCAACATTCTAGAAAAAACTGTCTAATTTTTATTTTGTAAAACTATAAGCACACTATAAGAACAGACCTCTACTAAGGCGATGGCCCTTGCAATGGTAAAAACACTGTGTTCACAAAGCCCTTATAGCTCACCACAACAAATCTTGACTTCTCCTTTAGTAAGTCAGCTGTCATTATTAAGATATCTCTCAATTCCTCAGCTTTTCACAATTTCATACCAAACTCCTTCACACTCAATCACTCTTCCCCCCCTTCCCTGCCTGCTTGCCTTCCTTCCTTCCTTCCCTCCCTCCCTCTCTGGAGCTGACGGTACCTGAGGGGAGAGGCCACCTGCGGACCGTGTGCAGAATGAGCCGACAGCTGTGTGCACACTTTCTCCGGTGGCCTTCAATTATTCACTGGCCCCCCTCCCACACCTGCTTCACGCTCTGGCCTTTTCATCTCCCTCTTCCTCACCATCCTTACCTTCACCTCTCGTTTACTTCTTCACACTCAGATTGTGTCTTGCTCCGTCTTTCCCCCATGATTGACCTTTTTAAAGCAACACTATGTAACTTTTACATACATGTACATATGTGTATCAACAGAAGTGTATGCCATAGTTTATTTTTAAGACAAAAAGGACGCCAGTGTTTTAGTTAGCTCACATTAGCATCATTATATCGGCGAAACGACGATATTATGGAATCACGTCGGTGTTCGTCCGCGTCCGCAGATCCAAGCTGTGAACGCGATAACTCAAAAAATTGCCGGATCAGTTTCAACATTTGCACACAGGTACATACCATAGAGACGCCGAACTGTATCGATTTGGGTACTTCTTCGATGAATATTAATTAAGTAAT
>JAVQKC010175271.1:0-14804 GCA_036025475.1 Philypnodon macrostomus
ACCAGATTATAGCTAAACAGCTAGTTTCCATCTGCAGTCCCTGAGGAACAATGACAAATTATACAATGCAATTTACACATTCAACAATATAAAAACCACACATTAACACATATTCATCAACTCACACTCAACATTCACATTACGTTTTGTTTCATTCTGGCATGTTTGAGTACATTCTTAAAAGCAGAGGAAACCTATAAGTGCTCCTGCACGGTCAACAAACACACCCAGATAATCCTTGTTGCCACCACCATTCAATAACCTATCTAATTGGAGAAGATGTGTGTTCGGATGTGAGGGTGTCAAAGCTTTGTTCATATCTAAGTAAAAAGTGGTTGGAGTTTTTTTGAAAACCCCCGAAAACCGGCACAAATGGTTTGGTCCTGTCTTGAAACAGGAACAGGTTTCTCACCGAGTGGGATCTCCACAAAAACAGCTTGTCTCAGTACATAAAATGGTAACCTAAATGCATCCAAAATAGACTGTGATAAAAAGCATAATATAGGACCTACAAGCTTTGTTTTCAAACATCTTTTCTACAGCTTAACCAGTAATAATTTGTGTCATCATATTTGTGTAGAATGCCTGATATGATGCATTGTTTTTGCATTATATGGGCCTACATAATGTGGGCAATTGATAGTCAACTATTTAACTAAAACATGTAGATCATAGGAGAAAGCCTGTGTACCCAGAGAGGGCTCACATTAACACAATCCTTTATCCAGTTGGCTGGATGATACAGTTCTTCTCTTGGACGGATGTGAGGGTGTCAAGGCTTTGTTTTTTGAATCTAAGTAAAAAATGGTTGTTGTTTTCAAACATATTTTTAACAGCTTAACCAGGTCTATCTTCCCATTTTTAGTTACTGTACAATTAAAAATAAATTACAATAACTGTATATTAATTGGACTGACTAATATTAATTTGACTGGTTGTTACCAAAAGCACGTTGGATGTCGCCTGATGTGTACAGTTATGCAGATTAATTTGGCTTACATTTTAACCGTACCGGATGCAACCCTCTCAATTTGTCCTGGTTTGTGACTGACACCAAAGACTTGTTGATAATTGAGTTGATATTGTAGTTGGATAATATAAGTGAAGACAAAAACACTGTCCCTGCAGGCTACCGTATGGACCTGCCATAGGTGCTCGCAGGCTGTGGAAACTAGGGTTAGCAATTACACCAAAAGGTCACCATGGACTGTATTGTAAGGTTAGGTCAAGGTAGGATCCAATCCCAGTCCTCCCCATTCACAGTGATGAAGTGTCCTTGAGCAAGACATCAGAAGGAGAGTGTATAGGTTCATGTTGAGTACAAGGATACCCAATGTGAACAAATCACCATGTTCTTGCATGTTCTTTCTGCGTTACTGACCTATAAGTCCTATAGTGTAATAAATAAATCTATAAACAATAGTCCATTAAACTTTCATGAACTTACTTAATCAGTTGTCCAACTTTGAACTGCCTATCTTTTCAAGCTGTCCCTTTTGTGACATAGAAAAACAAATGATGTAATAATACATTGGTGACTTGGGCCCACGCCCATTCTTGTGGTTTGCTCATCAAGTCAGTAAATTTGACTGCCAAATAGTATAAGCCTTCCAGTATTCCAGTGTGGAGAATGCATATCCAAAAACAGACTAGACAACATGTGTATATAATATTGTTTTTACATACAGTAGCCTAAATTAGTTTTTGCCCAGATTTTTCTATTTCTTCTTTCAAAACTGGGGGCACGAATTCAGAAACTGCCCCTTCTATCTGATATAACCTACATTAGTTGTTGCCCTGATTTTGTATTTCTGCTTCTGTCTGATATAGCCTGCATGGTGAGATAACCCCGGTGATGCAGCTCTTACATGACACATACGTGCGCCTATAGCTCTTCGTGTTAAAAAGTGTGAACTGCGTCTGAGCCGAGGCATCGGCGCGAGAGGACCTTTTCACTGTTCATCTGACGGCGCGCACGGCTCCTCCTCCCCCGCCCCGCCCCTCTCTCCTCTCCTCACCTCTCTCTCTCTCCATCTCTCCATCTCTCCGCTCTGCTCGTCTCATCCACAACTACTGTACACTCTCATGCACGCTGCGTGGGGCTTCTCCTCGGCTTCTACGAGACCTAGTTCAAGACGATTCACCGGGGCTCTTCAGTTCTCCCCAACGCGGCGTCCGCTTTCCAAATGAACCAGTGACGGGAGAGCGCGGGATTTGCTTCAGCGTGGAGCGAAAAGTGCATTTTTAGCATCGCCTCTGTCCAGCGAGAAGCAAGAGAGACTCACCGTGCAAGGTAACCACATTGACTTTTCGCATTCTCTGTTTCGAGGGTTTTTTTTCGGACTTGACAGAATCACCCCGTGCGTCTTTACGCTTAACGCTAAAATCCCCGGCGTTATAACAAAGAGCCAGGTCTGATTTATTTGTTTTTTTAAATCAATTATTAAGAGCCGTGGCAGTGTCGCCGTGCACAAAGCGGAGAGACACTCGTTTAGCCCCGCGTGTTCCCTCCTTCCTCCCGCGCCGCCCGTTTAAATCCCCTCTAATCGAGTATTGATCACACTAATTAAAACGCTACACACAATAGATTAACTTTATAAGCTCCCGGGGGAATCCGTTCACTTTTAGGGGAAATAATGCAGACTTGGAAAGTTCACACCAAAGAAATGTGGCCTATACATGCATTTATGGACATGATCAATAACTGGTGGATTCTTGAAGGCAGGAGTTCAAATCAAGATACATCAAGTCACAAGTCCTACATAGCTTCATAAACAAAAAATAGTCTAATTAACTTAACACTAAAAGGTGATTTTTTTGGAAAGATAATTTACATTTTTGGAAGTAGAAGTAAATCCAATTTTAGTAACCGAGTATCTGTCAAAGACTCCTTGACAGATACTAACCCGATCTGGGATTGTTCTCGGAGGTGATTGCGCTATCCACGATGCTTGGTGCTGAAGATTTTCTAACTAAATACCTGTACTATAAAGAGGCACTTTACTTTAACCAAACTTCAGTCAGTGTGACCCTAAATGAGTTGTTGTGGGGTGAATGAAGCTTACTTGCTAGGATGAATGTCCCTGGAAAGTCTCGGTCAAGTCACATGTCTCGCCAAAAACACAAAAGGCTTTTACACAGAGAGCTCCAAGAAATAAAAAGAGGCGAAACTGACACAGACCTGGTGTTTTTGTGTTGAACAGTAGCTTTATGATCGTCTAGAGTCATATAAAAGGTCTATACTATTTGTGTTTGTTCTGTTGACAGTGCTTTTCTCTGAAACTGTAGGATTAGAAAAGTTGCATAGCGCCCCTTTAAAGTGGTATATACTTAACCAAACTCTCTGTTGAGAATGCATTCAGAAACAATACAACCACTTTGCATTGAACACATGGTACCACACATTCTGATAAATGGCCCTCGACATATTACAACAGAATTATAATTTAACATCTTTTCCCTGTATATCCAAATGTAGCCTGTACAACAGCTTCAGACTTTATGCAAGTCATTTTTGTTTTTCAATAGACCAGAAGACCAGAGTTTGCTGCCATGAGTTTTGTGATTGCTTTTTTGTTCATACAAGGGAGCATCTTGGGTTAGAACGTGCACAGAATTGCAGCCACTATGGACCATGTGTAAAACTTTAAGTCTTCATTTTCACCAGCATGTTTAGTAGGCGCTTTAGTTCATGATTCTGTGCAGACGGACTACATCACCTCCATTCACCACTCACAAGAAACATTTTGAATTAGGCTAATATTGCTGTCTAGGGAACCACACTTTTGTCTTTTGTCTGTATAGTGCGTGACAGTGGTCTATAATTTGACGTACTTTGGACACAAATGATCTAAGCCTTAAACAAGTAAAACTGATGGTAATTACAGCTCGTTCTGAAAAGCCTTGATGGTTTTTTTGTCCAGGGCGCCTCGATCTCGGTGTCATGGTGAAGTCCCAGCTACACACGTCACTAAATGCAAATCACCTCGGTATGTGTGTTTGGTTTTATGTGGGCGGAAGCTGGATGTAAAAGTGGAGTTTGTTTAATGCAGACAGGGTGCTCAAAGTCTATAGATAAAACATCATGTAAAACCCAATTGCTTTGCTCACTAAATCAAAATTTAAAAAGTTATGCCTACATTAGTTCTGATCAGAGGTGGGTAGAGTAGCCAATAAGTTAGAGTACAGTTACTTTAAAATAATGTTATTCAAGTAAAAGTAAAAAGTACTCTTTCACATAGTTACTCGAGTAAGAGTAGAAACATACTGGTGAGAAAACTCCTCGAGTACTGTGTAACTGTTTGAGCATAATGTCAGCTTATTTGTTTAATTTTGTTGAAAACATGCAAAAATGTTTTAAGATAAAGTAAATTATATTTTCGAAAATGAAGACACAAGGAACAAAATGTCCAAATCATCACATTTTTCACATAAAGCTGTTCTTACACCTCTCACAGAGGTGGTAAAAGCAGAGGCGGCACTACCATTAGGCAGCTGCTTAGGGCTCCAAGCTTCCAGGGCCCCATAAATTAAATGGTAATTATTAAATTTAATATGGTAAAATAGCTCTGTATTGTTAAGACATCTGGTTGCTGTGGGCTGACAATCAAGAAAACTTCTGGTATGATTTAAAAAGTGCCAAATTCAGAGGGTCCCCTGTCCATGTTTGCCTCGAGCCCCACTGGGTAAAGGTACTCTTCAAAAAAGTAAGAGTACAGTTACTTAAAAAAATATATTACTCAAGTAAAAGTAAACAGTATTATGCAGTAAAGATACTCCATGGAGTACAATTTATTTAAAAAAGTTACTCAAGTAAATGTAACTAACTGAGTAACTGTAACTGCGTAAATGTAACTGAGTAACTGTAACTGTGTAAATGTAACTGAGTAAATGTAACTGAGAAAATGTAACTGAGAAAATGTAACTGAGAAAATGTAACTGAGTAACTGTAACTGAGAAAATGTAACTGAGAAAATGTAACTGAGTAACTGTAAGTGCGTAAATGTAACTGAGTAACTGTAACTGAGTAACTGTAACTGCGTAAATGTAACTGAGTAACTGTAACTGAGTAACTGTAACTGAGTAACTGTAACTGAGTAAATGTAACTGAGTAAATGTAACTGAGAAAATGTAACTGAGTAAATGTAACTGAGTAACTGTAAGTGCGTAAATGTAACTGAGTAACTGTAACTGAGTAACTGTAACTGAGTAACTGTAACTGAGTAACTGTAACTGAGTAAATGTAACTGAGTAAATGTAACTGAGTACTACCCACCTCTGGTTCTGATAAATAACTTTTCCAAATTATTTTTCTTAACTAAACTAAATTTGTCAAGTCCTCAACAAGTATGAACTTTTTTGTATTAAGCAAGTTCCTGTTTAAAACTGTTATATAAGTTGCAGGTTTTGTTATAATATAAAACACATGTTGCAAATCACAAAAGATTATTGTATTCACAGAATAATCATCTTGAGAAATGTGCAGTGTGCTATAAGAAAAAGTCAGTTAACTACATTTGGCTGTGTGTAAATATCAGTTTCCATGGTTTGAGTTAATAAACGTTTACCCAGTTAAGATGAGTTTAATAATGGGTTTTACAGTATGGCTTAGTTTTACTATTGTGAGTGCTGTTGGATTTTTTTTATAGTGGTAGATGACACAGGCTTGACATAGCTAGTTTTGTGCTAATATCTGCGAGGGTCCTTCAGTTATCAAGAAATTTAGCTTGAAATGATTAACAAATATGTAGACAATTATATTATATTTAATCAAACATCACTTCAAGCTATTTAAAGTTATTATAGTGTTGTTTTCAAAGGAACAGTTGGTTAAATACATGACTAAGTTTTGTAATTTGAAGGGGACCGCAACACTCCTGACTTTGGGGATGGCTGCCTTACACCATCGTTTTTGTGAAGGTTGCAACATTGGTGCACATTTTTGTATGACTTTCTCAAAATTGTTTTGGTGTTGCATTTTGCAGTGTCCACAATGATTTCAAATAGCTAGCCAAAATTTCTGCTTAGCATTCACAGCGCTATTTTCAACTGTGGTCCGCACCGCCCAACAGACAGACTGCATTGTCATATGTGGCGTCAATAAGGTCTTAACCGGACTGAACTCAGTACTGCTAATGTCTTGTGCTTGCATTAAAGCCTTTTGGAATGCCTCCATGTTCAACAGTTTAATTTTCTCATTTTGTTTTATATATATCAGTATCTGTGGTGAGTATGGCATTTCTGTGTTGGTGAAGTGTGTTTGACTTAGAGGTGGGCAATATGCTAAAAAATAAAAAAAATCACAATTTGACTAAGATTTTTCACATCTTTTTTGTCTTACACAGAAGACTACTGCCACCAGTGTCTTCATGAATCCCTTTCAACTACAAATTCAATGTACATCCAATCCAATGTTCATCATGATACTTAATACTGTTTCATTATCTTTTATGTATTATCTTACAGGACAAATGACGGTGAAGAGCAGATCATAAATGAGTGCACTGTATCACAATTCAAAAATCTTGATACAGATCGTCATACCTTTATATCACGGTACGATCTGTTTGACTTCAAATGGACTAAGAGGCATCTTTTGACTGTGAACCTCTAGCACATTTTATATCAGGAGTCTGTAGAATTAAGTCTTTTAATTGTTTGATATAGCCGCCAATCACTATGGATGTTTTATTACATTGCAGTTAAAAAAAACAATAACACAAACTGAAGCCAAGTCAAATAAACTCCCATTAAAACTGAACCCATTTACATGCAGTAATAAAAGTTATTAATATATGCTAATGTGTTTTTCATTGCACATTAAAGCTTCATTAACAAAAGATCTTAGACCGATTCAGAGCCATTAGACAACACTGACATTTTTAATATCTTCATCAGCATGCAGTAATTATTATAGGAGAAAAAGCTACCATAAAGTAAACATATAATAGACTTGAAATTACAAAATAAATACAATTTTGGATTGGATGTACAAAACCCAACAGATCATCATTTATCATCATTGGTTTGAATTTTATCACTGAAAAAAAGTGACATTAACATAAAAAAATCTTTCATTGTCTCAATTTAGCAAAGTAGATCAGTCCAACTAGAAATACAGTATGTGCATTCAACTACCATGGACTATTTCACATTTATACAATTGAACAAATCTAAAATACAATCTAGAATGTGTGGATTATAGCTGAAAGTTTTTTTTTTGCAATAAGCTAATCGAAAAATACATGTGAGTTGAATGCACATCATTGATTGAGTTGGATTGATCTACTGAAGTCAATTAAGACATTGAACAATTTTTGTGTGTGAATGATTACTGGACAATTTGTGCGTAGAGCAATGTTTGACTTGGATGTGTTTACCATGTGCGTGACTAAATCCATTGGCTGGATGTAGAGATGCACACTGGTATTGGCAGATAGTCACAAGATTGTCTGTCTTAGCCAATGTTAACCTGTGCTAAAAGAATAACTTCTATGAATTAGGTTGAGAAACAGCCAGAGAAAGAGAAGCAGTTAGGTAGTCTACCTAATAAAGTGGCCAGTGGATGTGGTATAAGAGCTCGACTACAAACAATGTGCCCTGAACCAAAGAGGTAATAAAAAGCAGATTAAGAGATGTAATTTTGTTCAAACCAGCGGCTTCTTTATTAAACCAATAAACGGGTCAAATGCTGGACTTCGAGGTTGAAAGTTCAATTTGGACAAGAAGCCATCTCATTATTTTCATACTCCAGTGATCAACGTGAACGAGCAGTGTGTATCCAATCTGCAATATCTGGCCCGGAACAAAATGAATATGTTTCACAGAAAGTGCTGGAGCAAAGTCCATATAATATTATATAATTATATTATTAGGACCTAGACTAAGATTATTATTGCACTGTTTAAGATGGCCGTTGAACGTATGTTAGTGAACCAGACAATCTGCAATGTGCATGATTTTTGTAGTTATTTTTCTGTCTGTACGCACTGTCACCCACCAACAGTTAAATCTGGCTTTGATCTGAACAGGATTTTTTTCCAAGTACTGTATGTTCAAGTTTGCCTTGATTGAGACGATACGTTTTTATGCTCATAGCAATTGATATATACTTTTATTTCACAGACCTCAAATGTAAGTCAGTTAATAGACTAGCCTGATTTAGTTTCATTTTTGGACACGCTTCTTCGAGTAAATCGTATATATTGCTTGACATTACTATCAGACTTAGGGTAGCTTTATGGATTATTGTGTGAGGCAGTTATAATAATGGATTAGGTTTATATTGTACTTTTTCTAGCATCCAAAGAAAGTATGGCTCTCTCATTTCACCACCTAACACACACACCCACAAAACACGCCACATACATTCAGGAAGTACGCATTTCAGCCAGACCAAGTGGGTGGGGTGTTTGCCCAGGGACACAACGGCGGAGAGAGATGGAATTGTACCACCAATGTTTGTGTATGAATTTCTACATTGTCAAAGGATTACTGTGTTCCTATGGGAAGAATCAAAGTCTCGTTTACAATTTCCTGTTATTATTATGATAGACTTTATCCAGTTGGCTCCACTCGAGCAGACAGAAGGTGTGGGAGGGAGGAAACGGAAGAACAAAAGCGTTTTTTCATGTATTTTTTTTTCTCTGTTTTGAAGAGTTGCTAATCAGAAGCAATAGAAAATAACAAGAGCAGGATTAATTTTTGATGAGGTAGTGTTTGCAGAATTAAAGGGTGAAGAGCAGATGCTTTTTTGTCCAAAATGCAAACCCATTTAAGTATATTTATTATTAGATTTGAAGGTTTGCCTCCCTTGGGACATAATTTCTCTGGCCACTTCATTAGGATGACTTTGTACCCGATAAATGTAGCCACTAGCGTCGTCTTCTGCTTTTTGCCATGTACATTCAGAGATGGTCATCCACGGATCTTGATGTAACAAGTAGTAATCTATGCTAATGTTGCTCAAACCATTCTCTGACCTCTGCAATTTCACCCACCCATGGAACTGCCGCTCACCGGATATTGTATCTGTAACCAACCCTTCTCTATAAACCCTAGACATGATTGTATGCAAAAAAATCCCACTGGATCATCAATTTCCGAATCGTCCACTTGGCACCAACATTTACCCCACATTCGGTCTCATTACAGTGCACTAATTTCGGTCTAAGTAAACATCCGCTCTTTGAAAACACTTCTTCTTGGCTTGGTCTTGTTACCATAGCGACACAGGTATTATCACTTCATAGGCCTGCTTAATAAACAGGGGCTGTCAGCTGTCATGTGTTTTGTGACTGACTTTGATCCGAGCTAATGACGGCTATGTTCCCTGTGCAGCCCGGCGACGAGCTTCATTATGTTTGGGATTTGTGTTATCTCCAGTCCTCACACTCTGGAAAAAAGCTTGGACTATACAGTGGCATATTTTTTTGGATGTACGTAAAGGGTGCATTTGCAGTGTGTCTATATGGAATGAAAATCAGCCAAGTAACAGCCAGCCATGTGTGTTTTGTAAGGAAATTTGACATACAACATACACACAACAGTAATATTTTTCTTGTTTGGCTGTTTCTAGTGGACATTAGCCTGGTCAGCCGCGACTAACTCTTTTCCTATTCTATACAAAGATGTTAGTTTGGTCTCTCGTTGATTTCATTAAGAAAATGCCAGACAAGTCAGCAAAGTTAACGGCTTGTAATTGGTCCATCCACAAAACCGCAGAGAAATGATTCGCTATGAGCAAAGGACCACACCCTACTTTTTTTTTAAAGTAGGCGGGGCTGCTATATGAAGCTAAGTGTGCATGCTTAAAGAGTTCTATTCGGTTTAATTGACCAAAAGTACTTTTTATGACTAGCTCTTTTTAAATTGCACATGAATCCCTACCCATAACAACACTCAATAGTTGGCCTGTTGGACCAACTGCAGTGGTTTAGGACAGGAGTGTCCACAGGGGGGCCACATTGTCAAAAAAATCTTTGTACACTCATTGAGGTGTTTGATTTAATTTTACCAAAAGTCCTCTTTGATTGTACCTGTTTTCTGGCCACATATGTGCTGCCTTTATTGAATTTTTTGCATAGTGTCGCTCTTTATTATACGCTCACAGAATCTGGATTATGTAGAGTCACATGCACTAAAAAGACAATATGGGTTAATTGACAGGTAAAATAATTGCCCGTGTGGGCCGCAATCTGGCCCCGGGCCATAGTTTGGACATCCTTGTGTATTTTAATGGCATTGCTCCTTTAAAATCACACTGGAATACACAGCGACCTTTCTTTATGTGTGGGATAAATAGAAACATATGGACATGGTCAGCTATCACCCAATTGAATTACGTAAATGTGACCATATATAAGAGACTTTGGAAGGACTATGGAACAATGGAAGGGTAGTGAAACTGAGCTCTTTCACTCAGTGGTTGGTAAATGTTTTAGAGGTGTAGTGGTGGTTTCTGGTGAAATTGCAGATTGAACTGTACTTTCTCCATCCTGTGAGAACCCTTGTTCTTGCCTGCAGGAACTGACCTTTTTGTTTCATTAATATCAATGGAACTAGTTTATATAATAAGTTTACGGAAGAACCAAACGACTTCAGAAATGTCATGAGCCTTTATTGTATGTTCAAACACAAGTGGGATTGTGCTAATCCTTTTTGCCCTGCCCTAGGGTATGTCCTGCCGCAATTAGCAACTCGCAAAGGCTGCATTTTTTATCCTCTGCACAAAACAGTATCTATGTAAAAAAAACTGCTTACCTTGCAGGTTTAACCTCTACCAACACGTTCTGAACGGCATGTGATTCTTTTGGAAGTGTAACTGTTAATGCTTCCAGACAGGTTTAAAATGTGAACTGAAAATCATTATCACAAACTTGAATAATCTTATCAAGCTTATCAGTGATACAAATCCCTACTACTACTTCGTTGGTCAGTCTGCCCCTGGACAGTTGTGGCTACACCAACGAAGTGTAACCAACCAACTCAATTGTAAAATGACTTTGAGTGTCTAAGAAACTAAAAAAAATATATATTATTGTCACAGGTTGTCTGATTGAGTTATTCCTCACCACCATGGTACACATATCCATATTCATTGAAATATTGCACATAATGGAATATCAAATTGAGTCACCATTTTCCCTGTAAATTGGATTCTTGCTGCTTGTTTGTATATTTACACTGTGCTGTGACTAGGTCAGCTGAGAACAATCACTCGTCCCACATTGTGATGGTAATGCTCAAGCAGTGTTTGGGATTTTGGACTCTTTTTGGCTGGGCTCCCGTGTGCCTCCCCCGTGGACTGATTACTGATCGTACTGCTGTTTGGTTTCTGCCTTGTGGGGGGAAATTAGAGGATTAGCGACAACTTCATGCTTATTCCCCTCGTATCTGCCGGCGCTCGCTAAATCCTGCCCGAGCCATTGTTATTTTAAGGAGCTTGGCAATTGAGTGTGGAGGCAAACTCTCTTCTCTCCAAGTCTGGAGATGTGAGGCGTTTTGAGGCTTCTTCCCAGGGCTGTTATGTGCTTTCAGTCATGAAGAGCAATATTGCTGCTCTGTCCTCTACTGACACAGCGGATATGCCATTGACCCAACTATCAATAGATGCTTTAGCTAAGTAAGGTCAAGGCCAAGTCTCAATGTGCACTTATAGGTCTGTCTGACTCATGAACAATCCTGACTTGTTAGTGACTGATGTAATGGTAGAACTGTATCGTGCAATTGCCTATGCTAATCTTTCACAGAGGTGGCAAAAATGTAGTATCTCTTTAGTAAAAATCTAGATATAGCCAATGCTGTACTTAAAGTAATCACACTGTTTTTATAGATGAAACCTAAGACATTAAGTTTCCCAAAATAGGAAAATGTTACAAAAATGAAGAAAAAGAAAATGCCTAAAAATAATCTGAACCTGTTCAGAGAAGGTCAAGTAGGTCGTCTGTATAAAGACCAGGGAGGGACTAAGTAAAATTTGACTTCTATTGGTCAAAGTTGCAACCCACAAAGTCTGATCTGTTGCTGTAGAGGCCAGAGGAGGGACTAAAGTCATATATTATTCATGATATTTCATATTTATTATTATTTATGGACATATTTGATTACTTAGTTTACATCTTTATAGAAAAAATATGATGACTGCAACCAATACTACTACAGCTACTACTCAGAGTCATACCCACGAGTACTGATTGCAAGCGGGCTTACCACCCATTTTTTCAATCTGAAGTCAAATTACAGTTTTAGCTTTGAGTCACGCTTGAGTAAAAGTAAATAAATGAATAAAATTTAAAACACTTTATTTTCCATAGCCCTAACTACATTGTATCTACCTCATTGTATGTACCAAACTGTATTAACATGTATTTACACTGTACCTAACCCTGACCCTAACCATTCTGTATGTACAATGTAGTTCCATGTTATTACAGTTTGTTACACAGTGTTTTACATTGTACTTAATGAGGTAGATACAATGTAGTTAAGGGTTATGGAAAAGGAAGTAATGTAAAACACCTTTGAGAAATAATAAAATATTTTACAACCAATAGAAATCATATTGAGAAACATATATATAGTTTTAGATTGGAGGCAGTGGTGACTCACGCAGAAGCTAAAGCACGTTGGTTATAGTTAGGAGAGGAAATTGTTATGGTCAAAATACATTGGTACAATTTGTTAATAAAATCCCAATAATAGCAACAGTCTCTATCCAGAATTCTTGTACTTGCCTGACACCATGCAATTGATCCATTTATATTATATTATTTATATTTACTTCAAATTCTCTATCCACTACATTTCTATACTAGTCTATTGGGCATATTTTCCTGTAGCAAAAAAAATCCAATGGCATTATGATCACAAGCCACATTTCGAGCTCCTTCAAAATAGGTCCCTGTTAAAAAACACCCTTAAACATTCACACTGCACTGAATGGTTCATAAATATTAAGTGCTTGCATCTGTATTCACCAGCGGAGGTCTTGAATTTCAAAATGCGCTTTAAGCTATTCAGGAAAAGTGGTATTGGGACATCCCTGAGTCAAATGCCGACCTCACCATCAAAGCGAACACGATTGACCAAATGCGTCCTAATGATGCTTGGGGATCTAAAACAGGCTTGCTCTGCATATTCTTCAGGATTGGGGTAAAATTGTCTTGTGAGGACCTCTTCACTACTATCTTCTTGTGTTCATACATTATAGATTAGCCACCACTAGTTACAGTAGAGGTGGAAAGAACTAGGCTAATGCCCACATTTGCATATCGGTGCCAAAATCCATAATTCATGAAGGTGCAGAAGGCAGCCATCCATGATGCAAGAAGCCACCTCGGTCCATATGCCACATCTCAGGGGCAGGTACCCACCATGTGCGCCCACCACAGTGCGTTCAGATACAGCATTCAAACGGCACACAAGCTGTCTATGGCGATCTGCAACAGAAGGTATGTCTTCATCTTCAAAGCCTTAAGCAAAAGCCTTTGGGGGAAGACTTTATTACATACTTGAATTGGCTGATGACATAATCAGACAACAAGATTTTTCCTGTTTAATCTACTCAAGTCAGTCCCCTATTATTGTTTTTATACCTCTTTTACCAAAAATCTATGTGTATCTTCTTTAGATATTCAGATTAGTAGATCTTGTGACGATCTGCTAATCTGAATTGTGATATTGTGCATTCTGTTCTGCTCTTCACAGCCATTTTTACTGTAACAATGTCAGTGTTCATTATTATGATGAACATTAGACTGGATGTACATTAATAATAATAATAATAATAATAATGCATCCAATGTATATAGTGCTTTTTAAGACACTCAAATACGCTTTACAACAGAACATTTAAGTAAGACAAAAACAGAGAGTATCTAGCAAAAGGCCAGTTTGAACAGGGGGGTTTGAGAAGTGATTTACAGGTGGGTAGTGAGTGAGAATTCCTGGTGTGTTGTGGAAGAGAGTTCCAGAGGGTTGTGGCAGAGCAGCAGGGAAGGACTGGTTCTGGTGATGGGGGTTAGGAGGTTGGAGAAGGTCATTGAGATAATGTGGGTGAGGTTACTGTAGGCTTTGTAAGTGATGAGGAGCAGTTTGTTCGGTGTTGAACAGGGAGTGGGGTGATGTGGATTTTTATTTTAGTTTAACATTGCTCTACAAGCTGGATTCTCATGAGATTTGTAAATTTACAATCTCATGAGAATCTATCTTGTCAGGCTGCCTCTGATCCATTTGGCCTGGTCACCACTGGTGCAAACCAATCATGTGACAGTATTGCCGTGAGTGGGCGGGTTTAGGTTTGCTGTCAACAACTAGCCTTTTAGTGAATGGTTTTTACTATTGTATCAGTTTCATGTTTGGCCATGTCAGAACAGTCGTAGTTTTAATTGGCTCAAATGGCAGTCTCAAGCTTTAGCCTTTAGCCTTTAGACACAGGGGCTACACAATATCAGTATGGCTTTTGCCAGGCTAGTATGTCTTCTGTATAAGACATATAATACAAAGTGAAATAATATCATTATACATTCAAAATCACAATCTTGATCTTAAATAAATAAAATTTTAATATATATATTCATTAATTTCTGTTCCTTTGTGACATTACTTTTACTAACAAGATTAATAGCATTTCTAAGAACCTTTTTTTTTTTATTAATAATGTAATGTAAGCATCTTTGAGTCTTCAGAAAAGCGCTGTATAAAACAAATGCATTATTATTATTATTATTATTATTATTATTATTAAACTACATTATTTTTCCCATCCACATTCATAGTCAGCGGTCTCTACAGATGCATTCATT
>JAVQKC010175343.1:0-21716 GCA_036025475.1 Philypnodon macrostomus
TTGTCGTGCGCTCGTGTTATAACACGTACGCTCGTGTTTGGATTGTCGTGCGCTCGTGTTAATAACTCGAGGCCTCGTATTATTTATTTATTTTTTGATGTCCTCTCCCGGGCTCCGTAGCATTGTGAGGTACATTCACTGATGTTCCTACCCAGGCTCTGACATCGCCTACATGTAGCAGAGTGGTTGTCATTTGCCCAAACCATCTTAATTTGCTATATTTTGTGGCTGACTCTAATTTCTCCATTGAAAATGTATTATGGGCTTGCCCCTAGTTGCATACATTTCCGGAATTTAGAACTTTTTTATTTACAAACTTTGAAAGGGTCTATATGTTACTTGAGTTTTGAAATCTTTCCTTAAACATTGCAGAAGTGATATGATTTTTTGTTCTTGTTTTCTAATACACATTACGATAATTGAATAACTAGCGGTTGGTGTTTGTTTTGCTAGGATACCACAGAGTGAAGTGGTGTCTGCGGCGACAGGCAGGTGCTGCTGTGAGTTGGAGCAGCGTTAGCATGTGTTCATTAGTGAATGCTTGGGAAGCTTATCATTTTGAATGGCCTCATTAGGGATAGGGATTAATATGCAGCAGGTTCATTAGAGCGACGGGCGGAGAGAGGGAGGTGCTGCCAGAAGCGGAGAGAGGGAGGTGCTGCCAGAACGGCAACAAGGCGGCTGCTGTGGCCCATCTCTGTTTGAATGAGCTTCAGCAGCAGTAACTCTGAAAACCAACGATATCTTTAGGAGGCTTTATATCGAGGCGGACAGCACACACTTGTTGGAGCTGGGCGTGTATATATTTCAACTGCAATAATGTCAGAATACCACAGAATCGGTCTTCAAAAATGTATGTTACTGAAAAGGAACTTGTGCTGAGCCGCATAAATATTCTGTTAGTTAACTTAGCTTCCATAATAAAAGCTCTTTCTATTACTCACAGCTGCTGGTGGTCTCACACACACTTGTCCTGTGCCAGTAGCATGCTGAGGCAGGGGCTGTTCCGTGTGGTGCATTAAATATTAACTGCAGTTCTATGGTGTGCTTTGATTTATTTAATATTTCACTAGCCTCTGTAGAATGGCCAGTTAGAGTTAAAAAGTTCAGTGGAGTATTGTTCCTTCACGAGGCCTTTACAAGTGCCTCTGGGTTCCACAAACGCGTGTTCATAGTCTTTGTTCCTGACAACTCTCTTGTAGCGTTGTAGTTTTTGCACTTCTACAGACAAATTACACATTGTTCATTGTAGATTCTTTTACATTTCTGTTATGTGTTTGGGAATAACACTTCACCCATCTCCAGATGTACTCTCACTGTCCTGGGGTACTTTTAGATCTCCCCACTTAATGATGCATAGTATTAAAGCATCTAATTGGTCTGCACACTAAGAGGAGCCCTTTGCTAAATCTATCATATTCTGAAATGAATCTTCAGTGTTGTTTGCATGAGCTTTTCTGCAACAGCCACCCACCACCATCAGCAGCATCAGTATGCACCAGATGTTATGTGACATCAATGTCTCTCTCCCACAAAGACTGCCACACAGCATCAAAACCAACTTGTGCCTCTGACAAAAGAAGGAAGAAATGAGCAGCTCGAGTTGGAGCTAGATTGCTGTGGCAGACTGGTTTGTTTGATAACTCACTGCTCTGCCTACAGTACCACGGGCTGCCAGAGGTTACACACCTGTCGTGTAGAGACAGAGCTTCTACATTGACACAAACAGGGAACAGAGCTCACAGTTTTACCTGCCTGCACTGTGTTGGACCTACACAACTGTTGCCTCTTCCTTCTAAACATATAAATCCCCAAATATGAGAAAACTGTACCAAATACCCCGTGGCCTTTAGAGTAATCCCATTTAATCCAAATTTATCATGTAGAGCATCGATAAAAAGACGCCAAGCAGCATTTGACACATAAATCTCACACTTTTGGAGACAGTGTCACAGATGCCTAACGCTGGCTGATTAGTGCTGACCTTTACTTCTTAGTCATGGCCAAACACAAGCTCAGAATCATTTCCACACGATTCAATAGAGAGCTTTAGATTCTGGTGAGCAGCCTATTAGCCACAGACCCTTTGTTGTATTAAATTTGGTGCTGGAATTAGATTGGCTTCGGAAAAGTCATCTTGTTTACGCAATCATTTAACTCAATCCCGGAATAGTTATAATTCCAACTATTATGCTTTTGTCATTTTCTGACTCTCCTTGTGGAAAATATGCCAAATATGAATTATCTGTAACAAAATAATGAGCGAGAGCTGCTGGAGCTACTTTATTTTCAACAAATAATAGGAGACCTGCCTTTCGATTAAATTCCACACCCCAATTTAAATGTCCAGGCTTTATTTATGTGGAAATAAACAGCGTGGCGGAGGAAGACGACAAACGAGCGAGTGATGAAGGCTGTGCTTTAGTTTTTTATAGTTCCACACGTACATAATGGTCCTTCCTCCAACTTTGACCCGAATAACAACAGCTCCCTGCCAGAGTAACATGAGCAAAATGTATTCTCCTATATTCATAACTGTTTTAATGGACTCATTTACATAAGGAAATGACTAAATACAGCATGGCCTATCTAAAAATAGCAGTTCATTGGCCGTGTTAAATTGAATTGGGTTTCCCTTCCAGTCCACACACACACACACACACACACGACTGATAACTTTCTGCATTTTACCTAAACTTCCCTGGATCTTTAATAGTCATTTCCTCAGTTTCTTGCGGAAGTCAGTTGCGAGACTCGAGCCACAGGTTTACGAGATTTGCCACATTCACACTCCTTCGCACACACTTCCTTTTCACTCCCCAAACATATTTATTACAGAGGAAACGTATATTAATGCAGTTACATTCTGGCTGATAAATAGCTCTCTTCATCTGACTCCATGCTGGTCAAATTAAAGTTTCATTTGATTATAATTTCTGCAAGTCAGCCAAGGTCAGCAGTAATCTTTGCTAACATAATATTTTCAGCTTATTACAGTTTATTGTATTATCTGAATGTAAAAAATGGCTAATTTATGATAAGTGATGTTTGGCGACCCTTCCTCTAATAACATGAGCCTCTATGAAAGCAATCTTTGTATGACGTGCATTTAAATCCAAACTGATGAAAAAGTCAGTGGCTTACACAAGCTTTCCGTCGCTTATCTGTGTGTGGGCACGTTCGTTAGTGCAAACACACCATGAATTATAAAAACAAACACTTTGCATGTTTAACTTTGTGAGGGAAATGGATTTCCAGCTGTTCGGGGAAGTCACAAAGATCTCGGGCAAACAAAACCATTAAAAAAACGCCCGGTCCAGACAAACAACTAACAATCTCCGCAGCCGCACAGTTGCTTGTCTTTTACTCGCGCCGTGCAATTTATTTCAAGAATGTGAAAGATAAAGAAGAGATCTCCCCTTTTGGCACGACAATGGAGGGCAGCCACGCAGATATAGAGTTCATTACAACTGCAGATAGAAGTTTAGAAGATAAGGAAGGGACAGACAACTTTGAAATCACACATTCAACCGCTAAATACAACACCTTTAGTGAGAAAAACAACCTTCACAAACAGTAAGCCAGGGGACTCTTATCATATCAGTACAATAAAACATATGAAACACATTAAAGCATCATGTCGAATAGTCAAAATAGTCTTCTCATTTGTCCAATAGTGCTTTAGTTACTGTCACAGCTATAGTTTTTTTAATGTTCACAGACAAAAAGTATGTCCATGCAGGGCTGCCATAGCTGTCCATATGCTTTGAAGAGCTGTTACAATAAAAAGTATGATGTGTTAGCTAAATATTTAAACTACAGCTCCTTAAAATTCTGACATCATATTCAACCTGGCACAAGTCTAAATGAAATTACATGTGAAAGCCCAAATCACACAACCCCATATCTGATAGACTGTATCTTGTGATGCATGAGGTGTTAGCATTGATTATCTTAAGCAATTGCACAATCGTTGGTGCTGATTCTAAATGATTTACTTTTAAAAAGGCCAGCACTAGTCCTGTTTCGTAGCTCTGATCACCGTTCGAAACACAATGTCTTTGAAGGCGACTCGGACTGTATGTTCTTGAGCACACAAATGCCTTCTTGCGGATCATTTTGTTTTGCTGTGATCCCCCGCGATGATCGCCGCCATAATCCCCTGTTTGTAATCTGTCAGCGATGATGGAATTACACTTAATGGAGGTGGCAGTATCACCGAGAACGCTTTGCATCTTTTCTGAAATGACACTTTTGTGTTTGTGTCTGTTTTGTACAAATGCAAAACAGCATGGTGGAAAGAGAACGGGAGTGGGAATGCATTTCTCACTTTACAATTACACCAGAAGTCTTTTAGAGCAGAAATGAATGTGAAAATAGGATTGGGGTGAAAATGTGTTTACCTGTCTTAACGCATACCTAACTGTTGTTTATTTCACCTCAACTGCATACTTTTAGCTCCCAAGTCTGGTGTATAGAAGCATTTGCATGTTGAGTAGTTTTCAAATCAGGATATTTATTGTAATTATAGCTATAATTGGGCCGCGTTAATGAAAGATAAAATGAGCAGCAAATATATCATCAGGTTGCCTCTGGAGAATCAAACTGTTTTCACTTCTGTGTTTGCCAATTAAAAAGCATTAGATCACAATGAAAAAGCAATTTCCAACTATTTGTACCTAATTCAATTGTAAAGCATTCTGCAAGTGCAGCTAATTTACAAGAGCTTTCCCCTCAAGACTGCAGAGAATGCACCGCCGGTCTTATGCATGTGTTAGGTCCGACATAAAAAGAGAAGAACTGTGTGCATTGGAACAAAAATTGTGCAGTTTATTCATGTCTGAAGGATGCATTAAGCAGCGTCATGAAAGGTTATATAAAGAACATTTTTATACAAGCTCAAATATATAGGGTTAGACACTGGTTGATCATCAAAATCAATCAGTTGCTAAATTTATTTCACTTTGCTTCTCTTTTTCTGTTTGTGTTACTGTCTCTTTCTCCATAATGGCACATTCCATAACCTATAAGTGAATAATGTATGTTTGTGATGATCCTTAAAAACTGACAGAAGCCATACTCTTTTCCATGCACAAAACTTAAACAATGTGCTAATAATGCTAAAAAATGTCTGAAAAGGTTTGTCTAAACTTTGGATTTGTGATTTTTTGACCGATTTTCCAACTCTTGCCGCAATCTATTTCTGCAGTGTTCAGCCCTTTGTGTAAAAGCAGTAGTTTGAGAGAGTCCTCTAATCTTCTCTGAATGGTTTATTGAACATGCCACACAAAAAGCACAAAGCCACAGACTTGATTACTTACCAGTAGAACAGATTAATTTATCAAACACATCACTTTTGAATGATTTACAAAGAAATACATTTTGCTAGCTCTGGGTAAGACCGGACCGTTCCATTTAAATGTAAATCTGAGGCACAGAACAGTGGCACACAGATGTGAAAGATGCAAATTACTACATGGTCAAAGCTATATGGTCGCAGCATTTCAGAGAGAGTAAAGAACATTTAGTGACGTTGCCATGACGCCCACTCCTCCCTGCTGCTTGACGTTAACATGGCACTGAAGGCCACATCGGGGACATTAATGACATAATGGTGCCACCGTAGAACATGCATCAAACTGTCCTTTTCACAAAGTGCCAGCCTCATCTCGTGCCTACACTACAAGAGAGACTACAATGAGACAATCACTACACCTGTTCATTCAAAACTGTTTAAAAAAATCTGTTGTGCATAAAATTAAATTAAAAAAACTGCAAAACATTAAATGAGTAATCGGTTGTTCTGACTTACAGAGCCATAAAAAAAACTCTTAACAGATGTCATCTTGATCTGAAAGTTTTTCAAATAGGAAACAATGATTTCATTTGTTAGTTAATTGAAAACACTGTTCCTTATTTAAGTTGTATTTGAACATGTATGACTTTTGTATTGTGCTCAGTAGGAGTGATGAGTTCTGTCCTTATGCTGGATGTCAACAATATGCATGTTTTCCGTGTTACTGTGGGTTCTCTCTGGGTACTCAGATGTCAGCTGCCGACCAGTGGAATTATAATCTCTCAGTATCTGACAAGTGATACATGTTATAATATGTGAGACCAGTGTGCAGTGTGGGAACCATTGGAGTGCAAGCGTTTGTGTTTCATTTGCTCGGGCAGATGGTATCTCTTGAACAAACACATTTACACTGTCCCAGGTCGAGGAAGGACAACCACACACAGCCTTAATCTCGAATCTGCTCTGATCGGACAAAACGACAGGGGAGGAGCACCATTCAGAACTCAGGGTTTTGAGTAATGACTCATTTCGACAAACAACACAAGAACACCAACTTTGTGGGTTACTTCTGCAATTTTATTGATACAATATTTTGTTTGTTATTATTGACAGTTGATCATCCAATTGAAATTGTAATCTTGGCATAAGAAAATTGTCACATTATAATTTTACCATATTGCCCACCCCTAACCTGAAGAAATAAAATGTGCACAATCATCTAATCAGCACAGTAATTATTAGCTATACACCTAAGCTGTTGATGTGTAGAGGCAAATGTCATTGAGATTTCTGTGTGAGATAAATGCTGCCACACATTCACTAAAGAAATCTAATTACCGTCATGTTTTTTATCAGCGTACATAGCCTTGACTTTGGATAGATCTGAAACAATGTGTAATAGAATGTTTTCTTAATGCAAGTTAGTGAGTTTACTTGAGCAAATGTAGCAGAATAAGCTTGGGGGCCATTAACGTTTAATGTTTGTAGTCCTCATGAATCAGAAGCTGCGCAGTGGGACACAGAAGGAGGGAGGGTGGGCTATGGACATTTCCCACAGGGCTTCTTCTCAGTTTGGCATCCCAAGGTGAACACCCTATTAACCCCTCAATGTTTGTGCACAGACAGATTGGTCCATTTGAGTGCCAATGATGCAGAAGGGAAGCCATCCCGATCCTGTCCTGCTGAGAGACCCTTCTATCTGTCTCAAGCAGAGAGCATGTCATAGGGGCTCAATAGAAGGCAGACCAAACCTATGACCATGTAACAAAAAAAGTAGTCAATGTCACTGTTCCAAAATGGGATGATTTACCCACTCAAATCAACTCACATGCTTAGACCCTATCTCACAGCAGTAAAGATACATACCCAGCCCCAAACTCAAGCTCTATCCCTTATAATTCAGGGGTAAATGCTATATCCATTGAGCCAAAATCTCTAACACGAGAAAAAGTTCCTTAAAAACTATGAGGCGGCTGCAAATTACTCACATCATAGCCATAGTCTGTTAGCTCAGTTGGTTAGGGTTGGTTGACAGTTCTCGGCTAAGTGCATAGGAATGGCTAAATCAAATTATGCAGTTTGGATCAAATCTGCAGCTTTTTTATGACTAGTTATTTATAAGGTGACTAGTAGTAGTAGTAGCTTTCAGTATCTCTCTAACGGCACCTTAGGCCCCTAGATTCAGCAAAAAACTAAAAGTAATCACATAAGTTACTGTCCTGCAAAAAAGTTTGAGAGCATGTAGTTGCAATAACCGTGAAGTAGGAAGAAATTTACTGTCCAATTGTTCAGGCCTATACTCCTGACTCACGCAGTAACACTGTGTTCACGTCCGCTAACACAATATACGTGTTGAATAAAAGATGCATTGAACAAAAGTCTCGAGCACAATTTGTTCTTCGCCGATGTTTGATTTTGATGGCGTGCCGTATGATACCGCTGTGAAGGGAAAGATCCACCCCCCCCATTATGGACATCCACGCCATTTGATCCTGAAAGTTCTGCTGTCGGGCCTGATTTAATGCGAGCCTGTCGTCCAAACAAGCTGTTGGCATTCTTCGGCTCACGGTGGAGGAGAATGGCATATTCTCGGAACGGGCAGAGGAGAGCGCGGTTAGCTTTGGAAGCGGCGGGTGAGATGCTGGTAATGAGAGGGGAGCTCCTAGTTCTACCGTGCCGCCGCCTTGTACCTTAGCTGTCTGTCAGGAGGCTCGTTATCGGAGGCTTGTTTTAGCACCGCCGCCTTGTTATCCTTAAGTCTATTGTCTTATTACCCTGGAAGAAGAAAGAAGTGGTGTCATATTAAAGCGGCGGACAGCGTGTATTCATAGAAACCAAATTCCATTGCCGTAGCTCGCCCGGAGGGATTAGTATCTGAGCGGCGTTGTAGCATTACATTCAAGAGATACCAAACAAGAGTGTCGGCTTCGCACCATGATGGAGCTTCTAGTTCACTGATCATCGGCAAATCTCCCACTGTGGATTCAAGATCATAGCAACAAGGTGTGAGTCAAAACCTCGGAATCCAGCTCTGAAGTGGACAACCAGCCAGTTAAAAAGAACATGCCTGGACACAAGAGTTGCCTTTTATATAACAAGCAATTCCTTATGACAGCCTGTAAAAGTGACATCCTTTTACCAGCCGTCATTGAGCAAGTACAAAGCACAGTTAAATATATAAGATTTTCAAAGCCTCCTTGATGTTAAAAGCACTGTAATTAAACAAAAAAAAGCACATTAGAACTACACCTCCCATATCTTTTCTTTTGCCTGCAGTTCCCTTGGGTTATCACAAACAAGCCAGCCTCAGCTCTCAGTGCGCTCAGACTCGAGACACACTGCTGGTGCTCAGGTGTGTGGGCTTAAATGGAATAAACAAATCTCAAATTGTAACCCTGTCCCCTGCACCATAGTCCCGCTCATAACCATACAACAGCAGAAGAAATATAATCTCTCATCCATCCAACAAAGTGATCTGCACATAACCCTACTGCTTCCAGTCCAATTAAGAAAGGCATTAATTACTCCCCACCATATCATTTACCCTGTCACACTCCCAGTCCCAGCTCCGACAGCATCTTGTCACAAACAATTATGGCTGCAAAGATGGAGGATAATTAAATTAAAAAGGCACGGACGTCTCATTTGTTGTCAAGACATTCTTCAAGACTATGGCGGGCGGTGGGAGGGGTTAGTGATGCCTGTCTTCTGAGGACGGGGGTGATTTACGTTCAATAAGTAGCTTCTATCTTTAGCTTAATGTAGCTGGTAGTTCATTCCAGTTCAGGCTGTGAACCATCTGCCCGCCTTGACCTTGCGGTAGAAGTGCATGTTCTTTGCAAAGAAAGAGTGGGATTTAGTAGTCGATATATATTTCATGCTGCAATCATTTTTTATTTTATTTTTTTTCGTCAAACTCAATACTGAGATGACGAGAAGTCCCTCCATTTCTAAGTCACATTTGTCTCAATATCCACATAATTCACATACTGTACACCTGGCCTCTACACCTAGCTTTTAATACACAATGCACTTCAATCACTTTAAATTACATAGTCAGAAATTTGTCATGCGGCTTCACACAAAGGATCTGCTCGTTCACCTTCGAGCAGCCTCACAATAGACTCAAAGCCACTTGATGTTTTTGGTGTAACTTTTAATGGTAATCTATTCTATATATCATATTACACACCTGCAAACGTTTGTATATCTGTTGAAAAATGAGAAAACTGTCTTAAAAATGTAACTACACAAAAGATCTTTACAAAAAATAAATGCCAGACGCTCACAGTTGCACAAACGTAATCCTATTTTGAATTAATAAAAAATACTAATTAGCAGCTTTAGCCAATCCCTGCGGAGAAATTGTGTTGCGGCTCATCCTTCTCCAATGGGAAGGTCAGAGTGGAGGGTCGGCAGAAAGAAAAACATCCCAGGAGCTAATACCAAGACTTTTCATCAAAATGGATCCCTGCCAAAATTTTGCCTTGACCCACGGTTCACCAGTTTCTGCGGATTTTCTTGCAAACATCAAACATTCTCCGTTTCAGAAACAACAAGTCAATAAATAAGTATTAAAAAGAAAATATTGCCTTTTGTTCTTTTTTTGTTTTGGTTCTTGGTTTAAAATCCCCTCTAAGCTGTCACTCATGCATAGAAATCCCCCGGCTTGTCGCTCATTAGGAAGGGGAACAGAACCGGGCAATGTCTCGCCGGTTCTCCCTTGGGTTCTTGGTCACCAGGCTTGTCCACAGGTTGTTTTTAACAGTGCAATGTTTTTTTGTCTGTTTGTGTCGTTAGAAAACCGAGCCCCATCTGCTGCCACACCGGGGAATACAAAGAAAAAATGGCAACTCTAAACATCATTCCTCTTGGGTTTGACTCTGAAAATCCGGCCTTGACACCAGCCAGCCAACAACATGGCGGTAAGAATCTGGTAAGAATCTATATTTAGCACCAAACCTTATCACTGGGTTCTCTTGTTTAGCTTCTCATCAGTACAAATATAACACACAATAGAAATCTGGAAATTCTAAATCCAAACTAAAATGCCCATTTCATCCAGCTGCTCTATAGACGCTCAATGAACTGCACAAACTGGTGTATGGTCTTTACTGTTTAGAGCAATATTCACATGAAGACACAAATATAGCCTTGAAGAGATAGCTAGCCATTTGTTAACATTTCCGTACTTTATGTGCAACAGCCAGCTTCTAAATAATCGGTTTTGGCCCATACTGTTTGTATATTATATAATCCTGTATATAGCAACTCATCAAGTAATTCATCATTGTAGCAGATGTCCTTGTTGTAGAGAGCAAACAGATTCCACCTTTCCTTCTTCCTTTCCTCCTTCTCTTGTTTGCTTGTCATGGTGTCCATCCCCTGAATACCCAGACTCATTATTGCAGCAGAGTTAGTGCATGTGCCCGACAGAAGTGACATGTGCTACCGTGGGAGGGAGGTTAAGGCTTCTGTTTCTGCTGTTTGTCTGTGTTGCTATTTCCCTTAAGAGTTTTTGCAATAGCCTTTGCCTTCACTTGATGTGCAGAGGGAAAGCCTGGGAGGGAGAAAGTGGTGTGGAAGTGCAATAAAAGTCCAAGGCCAGGCTCAACTCTAGCGCCACCTGGGCACAGTGTTGACACATTTTAACTTGGCTAGTATTGGCTTTCTCATATAGTTTTACAATGAAGCTCCCCGGGCTCCGTTCGTGTATTGTCAGAGAATAGCCATATGTGCTTTACATGCATGCTTTCTCTCTTTATATTTCCATGTTCTGAGCTTTGTTTGTAGATCCATGCTGCTCTTTGTTTGGCGAGGGAAGAGCCTGACGGTCTCCAAACAGGCTGTCTGTCGGTGGTTGCATATTCCCAACAATTTGTTTTGTCTTTGAAAAGCGTTGTGCAATGTTGTAAGAAATCAAACACAAGCTTTTATACAACTTCTTTGCAGAGGAAACAAAGACTGGAAAGATCTCTGAAATACCTCGATAGATTCTTTTTTTGCCACTAATTATGCATTGACTGACAAACCAGAAGACGACAAAGCAATGTTATGTCTAGACAACTATGGATTGAATAGAAGATTGCGGGCTTTGAAAATGTCCTCATCATGACTCGTTTTTTACTTGTATGTGTGCACAGTTGAATCTTGGTGCTTTATGGCCTGTTTTATTTTTAGTTAAATCACAGAAAGAAAAGGTCAACATATTTCATGTTTATTATTAAAAATGATTGTAATATCCTTGGAGTACGTTAGCACATTTCTTCATTCACGGCAGCCGCCTCATAATAAGTTAATAATAAAGCACTTACACAGAAAACTAATTCCAGCTAATAACGTTCTTTATCATTAAATTGGCATTGCTTCAAGCCTTTGTTAGTCTCCTGATACAGTCGAGCTTCTTTTATTCCTATTCATTTCGTTTGGTAAAAGTGGCTGTGTAGAAATTGTGTCGTCTTTGTGTGTTGTGGAGTAGAAAGTTTGCACCCAGGTGGTGACCACAGGGGACCATCTGTGTGGGTCAGTGTGACTCCAGGAAAGTTTGTGGCGGTGATGTTATGCTAATTCACTGAATACTACTTAACTGTTAAAGTACAAAGTCAGAGCTAGTTTTCTTCCAAGAGTTTTGGGGAGAAGATTGTGCCTTTATTTGGGTTATTTTATGTTTTATGTGTCTATGTTGTTAGTTGCATTAATTCTTGCATTAATAGTAGTAACAGCAGTAGTAATAATTTTTGGTCAACAAAGCATATGTTAGAGAAGTTAAATATAGAGGGTGGCCCCTTTTTGCATAGGGGCGTTCATGTCCCCTCAGCTCCCCTGGAATGGATGAAAAATCCATAAACATAAACAAAGACATGCCAACCAAATGTCATCAAATCTCAAAAACAGTCCCTCCCATGAACTTGCCGTATCATCTACCTCCGAGCCTCAGTGCATATAATAGAGATTGTGTCACAGTGTGGCTTGATACGCCTGTCTGAGCCTATCAGGGTCCAGCTTCCTGAGGGAGAAATGAAAGAGGATTGCAGGAGCTGATCTATAGAAGGCGCCCAAAATGAGATTTGAGGGCTCTCTGCTTTCTTCCATCGATATCCCACTGATGTCCCACTTTATAACAGCATAATGACTTAAGTGAGATAAGTAGAGACAGTCATTCAGGAGATAGGAGAGATGATTATTATAAATTAGGCTTATGAAACATGTGGGTACATTTGTAGGTTAGAGCTCTTCATTTGAAATCTTATAAAATGATTCAATATTCAAATAGCTAATGCGCAGGGGGCAGGTGCATAGTGGCTGCAGATAGATCTGTACAAGAGTTACTTTTTATGTGCTTGACCTCCTCTACTCACACAACGCCCACCAGATCTACTCTGGGACAAAGTTGTTTGGCCTGAGGTGAGCCGCCTCATTGGCTACAGGCTAATAGCACTGACCTGTGGCTCAATGAAAGCTTTTAAATGTCTTGTACTTCCCTATCTCCAACACTATCTCCAGCACTTCGCAGGGCCCCCTCCTCGACCTCACTTTGCCTTCAGCTCAACATAATACTATCGCCACTTGGCGAAAAGTTTCTCTTCATCATTTTAACCGCAATCGCACCTCTGTTGTACATTATATCCATTTGTATGGACGGACTTTGTTAGAGTAAACGTTTAATATAGAGGCGATAATATCTTTAGCATTAAAGCTGGAGTCCATAAAAACCCTGTTCTATGAAGTTAAAGTAAACTCGACTACTATTGGTAACTAGTGGTAACCTACAAAATCTGATTTGATGTTGCTGTAGGTCAGGGGAGGGAGAAAGATAAATTGATAATTATGACAGTTCACCAATTTTACATCACAGGATCAGATAATGCATTTTAAAATGTTAATTTTAATTAAAACGTTATTTTAAGAAACTTATGGACTGCACCTTTTATTAAAGATATAGTTTTGAAACGGGAAACGTGGTTAATGCTCCATTTCCTGACCCTTATACAGCAGACTGTATCTTTGGCCCTCTCTTACACTGATACGAACCTTTCAAAAAGTCCTTCATCTAGAAGATGTTCCAGATCCACATCAAAACTGCATTCTTCATTTCTTTCTTGACCCATTGCTTACCTTATATTTTTCACTATTTTGCAAACAGGATAAAAAAATAACGTAATGGTAGAAAATGTCCTTTTGCTGCCAGAAAATGTCCAATTATCATTTATCAGAGCAGTCAAGCAATTAAATATCAGAGATTTTAAATGATATGACATGGCAGTCGATGCACAAAGCTTGGCACATAAATATTATTAGAAAAACATGATCTTTGATAATGATGAGCTGGTGTCAGATCTTGTATCTTTGATGGTTGATTGATTCTAGTTAGTTTTATTTGCCTTTAGTAACATGGCAGAAAGATCTATGCGTGAAGAGAAAAATGCAACTTAAAAAGGCAGAAAGAACCTGAAGGCTTTTGACCTGGGCTGACTTTAATACCCCCGCCAGCCTCCGAGATTACAAACGATGCTTTCAACATTCACCGATGAATCCGATGACTGAACACCCACCTTTGTGAACACATCTCAGGAAAGTGAATAGGGTTTCCACACACTATGGTAATGGTCTTAGTTCAATAATGCACTTTCAATTAAGATTTCAATTAACGGCATACCTGCACTTACAAGTAGAGATGCCACAATAGAGTTTTTCTGCACCGAGTGCCGATCCCTTGGCTTTGTGTATTGGCTGACATCAACTAACTCTGTATAATTTGATAGCATTACTTTATGTCAGTCTTTACTTAAACATTATATACAGTGAACTTGAACATGTTTGTTTGACATATTTCTGACCATATTATTTATTTTATGTTTAGACTAACCCTTGCAGTTGATTCTTTAGATGGGTGCCTGGACTCAAGTACTACAACAAAATGGTATTGATACTGGAACACCTGGTGAGAACATAATGTAAAAATACATGTATTAAATCTGGTAAAGAGACCTTCAATATTGGTGTCTTGCTATTTCATATGTAGTGTCACGTGGGGCATATTTCTGTTGCATCAAGGTGACAGTATATTCTTTGAACATTATGTATTTGATAGAATATGACATATTTGAACGCTGCTGAAATGATAAATATAGCTGAACAGGGTTTTATCAGACGGCAGGATCATACCTACAACGATAACAGTTTTTATATAACTGTGGTTTGCATTTTCATTTTTCCTTAGAGACTGAGCACGGCTTTGTTAGTACGACAGCAGCAGTGGAGACAATGCTTTTAAAAAGACAATGAGAATGTTTTGGAGTGAAATCACTTCCTCTATTCATTATCAGACATTATGACCAAGTGAGAGCTCCCAAGAGACGTGGCTGCCTATATGGCACAAACAGTATCAATAATTCATACGTTCATATATTGGACAAATACTAACAGCAGACTAAATTCAATATACAGACAGTTCAATATAACGTGACTGAAATGGAGAGGAAAGATCCAGAAGCCATCTCAAATAGCCCAATGATGGTTATTAAGTTGCGCTTAATTGTGACAATTCAGGAAAAAGGCTCGTCAGACCAATACAATTAATTTCCTGTTTTGTTTAAGAGATTAATTACAAATGTTTAATGAATATGAAATGGCTCCATTTACATTTTCATGACTTCCATAGTGAGATAGATTGACAGTTTGTGGAGGACCTTTATTTTGACAGCACACTAAATGGCCTTTTAACTGACATATTTAGTGGCCGCAAAATAATGTCCTAAGAGTCTCTTGTATTGATTTTTTGATGGCACTTTTGAATAGCACTTATCCCTAATTTACATCATTTTGCAGCTCGTATTGTAGGCTACACACACCCTTTACTATTGTCAAAGTGTTCAGTGGGCATGTGTGCTTCTTCTCCCAACCCCGCGGGCAGTACGACAGCGGAGAGATGACTAACCATTTCAAGAGCCCACGACGTTTCAATGATGCCTGAGAATTTATGAAGATGCCTCTGTGGCGACCCCAGCATGATGGCAATATACCCCCAAGACATGTTGTAATGGATTGTTGCGATATGTCTGGAGCCCCCCTCCCCCCGCTACATCACTCACCACACAAGAGAGAAGAAGAGAAAATGGGGGTTGCGGGGTACCCTCATTTTGATAAGGAGTGCCACTTGTTTTGCTCAAGGCCCGAGGTGTGGTTTGATGCTTTGTTTTTAACCAACAATGACAAACAACATCATCTCCTGCTCCAACTCTCCTGGTGTTTTATCTCCATAGGTTTTTGAACCAGGCCTTAAGGCAGAGGTATTGAAATAGACATGGCCCGGAAGGACACCTGTCTCCAATAGGGGACACTCTAATTTTTAGTGTGTCTTACAGTGTGTGTTACAACAGGAGCTTGTAGCCTCAGGGACTAGAAGCTCAGACAAGACGCCCTATTAAGAACCTCCCAGTTAACAAATCTATACTTTATAGACTCAAATATAGTGAGCCATACTTCATAACAGGCTTAATAACATTTGTGACTCATTTCTCTATTTATTCAACTGGGACTCAGAATCTGCAGCTGGCCTCAATGAGGGCTCATTTCTGGCCCTCTAAAATCTGTGTTTGCATTAAAACCACATTTAATATTGATTTGTTATGTATTCACTCTCCCGAGTGCTTCTTGTGCCAGAATTTAGTGTCACCTTTCAAACAAAATATGAATATGTATAAAAATGCATGATCCTTGACTTAAGCAATTGATGCTTGAATAGATTCACAAAAAATAAATGTCTTGTATAATAAAGCTTGAGAAAATAAGAAATGCATAATTTAAAGAGTTGTTTGTGAGCTAACTCTGGAAGTTTGCCCAAGAGAAGCACTTTCATGTGACTCAGCATGTGTGCTGCGATGTACTCACTTTAGTTCCCTTTGGTTAGGACCTACGTGGATTATAAGGGATCTAATGGATGTACTTTTGCAAAGTCCTAGTCAATCTAGCAACCAAAGACCACCTGTGGTTTGCAGAACAAAAAATACTTTTCTGAATTGTCAGACTTGTTGGTGCTGTCAACAGAGAATATGGTTGAGAGCTCAGTCTGAATGGACCTGTTTGTAGTTTTTGAGCACAACCAAAATAATGCCCAAGTGCACCAAACACTTATCAGCACTTCACTTTGTGATTGCTTCATTACTCACTACCTATGCCAAGGAGATTTATTTTTTGCCTGTGGGCCATACTTGTGTTTTTAAAAATCTCTGCTATTGCTTACAAGCAGCAAGTTTCTATATTAGAAATGATATTTGATAAAGACATCTGTGTTGTTTGTTTGCAAACCCCAATTTTCAGCTGTTCCTTTTCCTTCAAGAGACAACACAATATTTTTTTTCCCAGTAGGATGCCCTTTCTGGCACAGCACAAGGAGAACACGGTGACCCATTGTAGCTGGAGTTGGTATTATCTGCCAGCTAGGATTGGATGATAGAAAATTCTTGACTTATTTGAAGGCTCATGCAAAAGTGAGTTTATAAGTAACTTTTTGGATTAAACTTTGTCAAACTCTACTTCCTGTGAAACTATGAGCTTATATAACAAAAACATTCATTATCAGGATCCTTCTTTCATTCTGAGACAAAACCTGCTCACATCTTGAATTTAAAAAGAAACGTGCCTTTATGTGGCACCTGTCCAACTCCTTACAATGAAAGGCTCCTCTGCACACTCATCTGTCACATTCACATTTAGGCCATATGTTTATCTGTCTGGATGCCAGCTTCAATCCAATCACAAAATGCATAGACCAACACTCCTCTCAAGCCTTACTTTATACCCGGGCTACTGTCAGCTGAGAAATTGCTATCTGTGCCTTGGGCCTGATGGATTTTTCTGTGTGTGATCATTGAACGCTGCTGTGAAAGACACTTCAGCCTGTGTCTCCTTCATTCGGACACCTTTCTTCTTGATGCTTTAGACCATCTTTGTTTTTCCTGCTAAAGATGCACTTTTATGTTGTATTTTTTTTTAAATATTAAACTCAAAAAGTACACTCATCGGCCAATTTGTTAGGTAGACCTAGTACTTAATAAAGTGCCGTTGGTTTGGTTATCTACAGGCTCTGGTTGTGGAATGGAAGTGGATTTTTGTGTTGGACAATAAGACATTTTATTGAATAGGTGTACCTAATAATGTGGCTGGTCAGTGTCACTTGTTTTGCCCTATTCCATTACCTTTCTGCATTTATGATCATTATTCAGTGGCTTCTTTTATTGAGACACTATGTACTTGTACGTGTTTTTGCAGATAGATGAGACTGCCTGCGCCTTAAACTTCCCCAAACATTTCTCCTGTTATCACCACGGCCTTGTGAAAATCACATCTGTATTCTCCTCTAATAAGAATAATTAAGTACTAGGGTTATAGCTTGAGCTACATGCAATTCCTGTTCCTCCATTTTCTGACACATTAGCATCTGTTGAGTGGGCTTACTTTCCTAACTTTACTGTGATATTTACACACTGTTAAATTAATTAGAAAACAACTTAATGGAGTGGCTGAGGACTTCTCGATCAAGCCTAACGATGTCCGCCCACGCCACACTATTTGGATATGGAAATCAAATACACTACCTTAATCTAATTTAAACAACACTGGGAAGATCCCCGCCGATATGACTGGCATCCAATTATAGTCCGGTGTACACGCTGATGGACTTAGGCTGAGAATTAAAAAGTTGTGTGGCATGTAAATCACGCTCCGCCTAAGCCTTTCTCTCATCACAAAAGGATTGTCTAAATACTTGCAGCTAAATGGCGATAAAAGGCCTCACGTCTAATTTGTCTTTGGTAAATGCTAAACTCGATTTGCCTTGATTATAGGGGCTGTCACATTAGCAGCCACTTCCCACTCTGTGTTGTTCACAGACTCAGCAGAGAGCCACTGACTGAGGAAGTGGATGAGTTGTACCATAAGGAACACCCTCTTTTGTTATAAATGGAAATTATATGTCATTGTTTGACACGTTGATACAATTAGTCACATAATATTGAGCAGAATTATAATCAATTTTCTAATCTCTTAACATATATTGAACTTGTTACTGTGTTTTGGCAAAATGTTTGGCTAGTTGATTTGTTGGTTCATTTTTAAAAGGTTTGGTAATAAGTCATGGGGGGCATTTTTTAGTTTTTGGTGTAAATCCAGAATCCCACCTTGATCCAAGATAAAGTATCATCTACATCATAGTCGTTATCTTTAGTAGTATAGTAATAGATGCATTTAAATTTCAATTGTGACTCTTAATATCAATTGTCCAGCAAATTCTTCATTTCAGTAGTAAAAGCTGTTTTCATGACCTGACTTACTTTCTAAAATGCACTCATGTCAACAAAACAAACTACTGGAGAAGTGACACTTTGTAATGCCTTCAAACAAACCTGGCCCTTTCAAGGACTCTTTGTTCAAGAAACCATTTTCCCGTATAAAATCTCTTTAAAAACCAACATTCTCCTAACACAAAAATCTCTCTATAGTTGAAGTTTGCCCTGGAAAGCCAGACTGTGAGAGGGAGCATTGATTTGGAAATAGGCATGTGTGGGCTGTGCATGGTCTTGAATGCCCAAGGCCAGTGTGATGGTGCTGTTAGCTCCAGTGCAATTACAACTGACTACTCAGTCTACAGTAGTTTGACAAGTTGGTAGTTTGTAGGTAGGTAAACTTTATTGTCCACGTAGGGTCATTTATGCTTTGCATTTGACCCATCCTTACAAAGTTTCCGGGGCGACCTGTCAGGACCAGTGCTAGGGACCCTTGCCAGATCTTAAGCCAGAATCTTGTTCAGGACATAGCTTGAAGATTAGCCTATACTTACTGTGCATGTTTTAGATTGATGGAGAAAACTGGCAGAAGCACAGGGAGAACATGCAAACTCCACACAGAAAGGTTATAACATGATATTTATATATAGATGATTATAATGTAGATTTCTATCCTAAGTGCAATATTAAGGTCAGCATTGCATAACAAATACTTGACTAGAATCTGCAGTTTGGTCACCCTCTTCAACAGGTTTTCTGCGAATAGATCAGCATACAGCACTTTATTACTGAGAGGGGACTATTTGGACGTGTTTTATTAAGCATGAACGATAAATGGGTGAAAGCGAGCAGGATATGACTCATCATAGTTCCTGCTCCAACATTATTTAAAGGACAGGAACAGGCTGATTTGACTTTTGGCTCATAATCAGCCAACTCTTCTCAAATGCCCTCTCTATCTTTCTCACTCAGCACGGCACTTGCTTGAGAGGCCTAATCCAGCGTTAAAATATGGGTATAAGTGTGTGCTATCATATGCTCTATTATATAATGCTGATATTACTGGGACAGGTACTCCAGCTGTCTTTGTATGTCAGTGTGAATAGGCTTTTGGCCTATGTTAACAGGTGGGTGGATTCTCTCCTGATCTTTGTCTTTTTTCTTATTCATAACTGAATAACAAAATCATCCTCTATCCATAATAAAGCTGTAATAGGACTCACAGCACCATTTATTTTGATATGAAGACTTCACACCAGGGTTTTAGCAGAATCCAAATCATGCAGTTGTAAGGTATTTTGAATGAAATGTCTTAGGTGCTTTTGTCGTATTCATTAGTTTCCTAGCAACAGTGGGATTGTTCACAAAAATAACTCAGATTTAATGTTCTTTTTTATGTTTGTATCATGGTCCTCACCTGGCAGCATGATACACACAAGCTCAGCATTACGTGATCAACAGTCAAGTCAGCCCACGAGCTCCGCTTTAAGGACTGTTGACAAAGAACACAGAATTTAAAAGGTAAGAATAACGAAGACAAGACTGCAGCAAATAAAGGTTACATAATCAGAATCTACATACCGTCCCCTTAGAATGATAAGGTTCTGACTACTTTTGAGTAAATGCACTTAAAAAGGCACAGCTTGATATTACAGATCAAAAATATATTTAAAAATAATCAAATAAAAATGAAACAACTCAACAAAACACTTGCTATATTAAAGATTAGGTGTCCAAATATATGAACACGTAAAAAGCTCCGATAGAACCTTATAATTCTAAGGGGACAATTCGTCTTAATATAACATTACAAGACATTAAAGGAAATAACACCCACGGCTGAAGTAAATATACGTCTTCGAGAGCTGAGACTTCACAAAGGCATTTTCTGGCAATGGTAAAAATAAAAAAAAATATATCTGTTGTCCCTCAAACTAGACTTCTAATTCAGGGGTAAATGCTCCACATGATTTTAAAATAGTAATGCATTGAATAAAGCTCATCCTATATTTTTTTTAAGAAAGGGGACGCAAAAACTATAATCCCTGAAAGTTACTAAATACATAATATATAGAGTCATAATGAAGCATACTCATATGGAAAGTCTTTTTTTCATTCTGCAGTCTCACCTATTCAAATTGGCATATTATCTGTTGTTGCACGCTGATTGTAATAATTGTCCAATCACAGCAGTAAAGACTAAAGCCATCACACATCACACATTTACCTGCCTCTCCCCAGGTGTACTAAACTTTTAATGCCTCATACGACATCAAATCTGCTTTTGTGTCGTTCGATTTCTTCGGTGCATAAAGTTGAATCATCTGTTGAAAATTGCGGTATGGCTGCAGCTCTACCTTGTGTCTCCATCCTTGTGTTTGCATTAATTGCCTCCATGTTTTTGGCCTAGGAAAAGGGCTGTGCAGATGAACACAGAAGTAGAAGAAAGTATAATCACCATCTGTTGTCAAGGTCATTTGCCACACCATAAACACATCCATCACCACAGAAAATGTTCACAGTTAACTGGAAATGGAGTCGTTAGTCTTGCTGACATTTCACATTCAATATTTTGGATCATTGTGCAGTATCACAGTGCAGTAAAGAGCAAGATATAATCAGCCGAGCACACCTAATCACATATTTGATCTTTTATTCATCACAACCACAGAGCCCCAGTTTCTCCTCAGCCTATAAAGGTGGTGCTTTGAGAAGTCACTCACATAAGTCAGCCTTTATTCTCAGGGGGCTGTCGGGGCTCATGCTGCTACTTACTCTGACATTATCTATATAACCTCTTAGGAGACCAATTATACAATCAGGACAAGTCATGCAAAGGGCACATTCAATCACACCTATACACACACCAGCCACCAAATTATGCTCATTTCATATTTTCTCAATTTTTCCATTAAAAACATTGTAAGACACTGATAAAACAGTCAGTGTTATGACTCTAGCAGATATAATTTAGTTTGGTTAGCCTTAAAGAACAATCTTAACAGACTGCATATGACAACATCCATCCATCCATCCATTTTCTTCCGCTTGTCCGAAACCGGGTCGCGGAGGCAGCAGTCTAAGCAGGGAACTCCCGCCTTCGACCACCGCCCGATCCACATTGCACCATGGTACCT
>JAVQKC010175346.1:0-36514 GCA_036025475.1 Philypnodon macrostomus
GCACACACTCTGCATTCTCTTGATGAGCTTCAAGAGGTAGTCACCTGAAATGGTGTTCACTTCACAGGTGTGCCCTGTCAGGGTTAATAAGTGGGATTTCTTGCCTTTTCATGAAAATAGAGAAAACTCATTGAATGAATGAGGTGTGTCCAAACTTTTGGTCTGTACTGTACATTGACTTATCTATTAATACCCATCTCACCAGTGGTAGTATTTGAATCTCGGCCTCCAGTTTGGTGTACGTAACAAAGTCTGCACTGCACAGGCCAAGTTTACAAACAGATAGCACATCAGAAAGAACCTATGAAAAATGTATTATTATTAAACATGTAACGTGACTGCAAAAGATATCTCATCATAATGCATGCGTGGGTGTAGTAAAAGTTTTGCATGTACAGTGTACCATTTGCATGTGTGCGTGTTTCCTTACATTGAAAGTATAGGAGCCACCATGTCCAATGAAGCAATAAGTATACCCAGCTCAGCTATCAGTCCTGTCAGCAGCAGGGCCCATGTTGGTTCTCCGTTAGTCTTTCCATGGCCAAATACCTAAGACATGACTACTATAAGTGGATTTACTTTTTCACCATTTTGACATTCAACATTTTTATCAGACTTGTTGCATGCAAATAGTTTTTGCACAACATAAACACTTAAATACACTGTAAGTCCATAGCTTAATGCTGGTGTTCTCGGGTTTAATTAGAAACAACAGAAGTGCTGGCCCACCCTGAGGAAAGGGATGATGTTATCTTTGGCAATAGCCTGCAGAAGTCGAGGAGCTCCAGTGAGCGACTGCAGACCAGCCCCAACCGTGGAGAAAAAGGAGCCAATCACAATAACCCATGGAGATGGCCAGGAGAGAGTCCCCACTATTAAGTTGTTATTGACTGAATCTCCATATCTAAAAGAGCACAAGAATGGTACTGTTACTGTACATTTGAAATATTAGGAAGTACCACTGACACAAAAACCTACTTATCTCGAAGAACTACTCCTTCAATGCATGCTCCAAAAAGGACCACAGAACTTAAATCTTATAACAAAAGGTCAAGGATGTCACTGTAGACTACATAACAAAATCATATTAGTATGTGCCTGGTAAAAACAAAAGGATACAGACAAGTGAAGTGGTGGCAATAGCTAAAATAGTTCCCACAGGGATGGACTTCTGAGCGTCTCGCAGGTCACCAGATCTGTTAGAGCCTGCCATGATTCCTTTAAAACAAAGACTATAAATACCCCCCCTTGTTCATGACAGTAAATGCATTGTATAATAGTTGTATACCTGTGGCTGAGGGGAAGAATATGCCCACCAGCAGTGTGAATGAAGTGGCGATATCTGCCGACACATACACAGACAGCTTCTCCAGACCCCCATGAACATCCACAGAGGGTAGCACTGGTTTTTCCAAAATCTGCCCTTTATACATGTAGTTGCCCCACATGTTGTCTGCAGAAGCCAAAGTCAAAGGGATTGAGTTTTATTTTTAATACTATTGGTTGCACTTTTAGACAAAAAGCCCAGTATGAGGGTTGTCTGGATGATTGATTGTTGCTGCGTTCAGTACAGATCGGAAATGCTGATGTAATAAATCAGACTTCCCAAAAATGAGATATTAGATATTAGATACAAGATATTAATAGGCTGTGTGGTGCTCAGAATGATATATAGATGGCAAATGCACAACATAGAAGGTGTTTAGTCACATTGAAGAACTTTTTTCTCAGTTTGGTAACGAGTATTGGGGCTCGGCCATCTCTGTGACGTTAACTCGGTAACTCGGAGCAACACACAAGTTTCCGAGCAAAAATTCCCACCCAAGTTTGTGTTTTAACATTTTAAGTCAGAATTCCCGAGATTCCGAGACAGCATGAATGCAGCATAAGACTCTGCTACCAAATGCTTCTTACCTTTAATGATGCCACTGCTCAGACCTGGGATGCCTTGAATCTCAGTTACATTGTTCTGAAGAAAGTAGTCATCACACTGGGTACTACTTGTGTTTCCAGGGATGCAGAAGTTCTCCCACAACTGACTGGGCACTGTCATATTCCCCTGCATTACAGTTTTGGCACATACATCAAATCTGTTGCTCACCAAAGTCCTGTTTCCGAGCATGCAGATCCTAAAGAAAATAAAGTAATTAGAAAAGAAAAGAAAAATCTAACCCAGACATCCTTTTATGACAATAGCTTATTTTTGCAGCCTCTTCCTGACTTACGAAAAATCCGGTGGATGACTGATGGATTTAATTGCCCCGGCGTAGATGGAGACAATCGAGATAATAACACAGGCGAGGAAAAGGGAGGCTAACTTGTTGACATATTTGACTCCCACAAAAACCACCACAGCCATTAAACTCAAGCAGATGGATCCATAGACTCTCATGTTGTTCAGCATGGCACTGTCGGTACCATGGTGGTCTGTGGCATGGAAGATGGCTGCTTGAGGAACTAGATATTTCTGACAAAGAAAGCGGGTCAAATGGAGTTTTACATTGTGTATGGGCAATACGTTTAATGTTAAGTAAGTTGGCAGTAGATACTAACCAAAAATATTTCAATAGCCCCCAGGATATACATAGCTGAGGCAAATGTAGTGCCCAAGTAGAAACACAGACCCACAGCGCCTCCAAACTCCGGTCCAAGGGAACGGGATATCATGAAATATGATCCTCCAGCTACCAACAAACAAAACAAACAAACTCTGTTTTAACAAGGATATTAGTCATTCTCATCAAAGAGCAAACAGTTACAGTCCACTGTCCTCTTGTGGACAGAAAGTGTAAACATAGCTATTTTAAAGAATTGTGTTTTTGGTCAGAGTATTACCTGGAACAACTCCGTTTGTAGCGATGGCACTCATGGATATGGCTGTAAGCATGGTCTGTAAAGTATAGAATGATATTAGTATGAATTCCATGGTGGGCAATGTAGTGAAGGTATGATTGACATATGATGACATTGTTGTTTCTATACTACAATGTGTGATTGTGTGTGAATTTACATACACATATGCAGCACATTAAGACGATCAGAAGGGACTGCATGACTCCGGCCATCCCAACAATCCATGTCAACCTTAGAAACAGAATCACTCCAAATATGTTCTGGAGACATGGCAGGTAGACCCCCATCAAGGTGCCCATGTTTGGTGACTGATAGAAAAAGAGCAAAGTTAAGTTAGAATGAGATCTGCATTGAGGTTCAAATTGTTCATTCATCTAGTACCGATTTTCTTTTTAATCCTGGTTTAGTCTTATTTAATTATTGGTTTAGTCTTAATTTTAGTGGCTGTGATGTGGTTTAGTTTTGGCTTAGTCTTGTTTAAGTCCTGGTTTAGCCCTGCTTAAATCCTAGTTTAGTCTTGTTTAAGTCCTGGTTTAGCCCTGCTTAATTCCTGGTTTAGCCCTGTTTAATTCCTGGTTCAGTCCTGTTTAAATCCTGGTTTAGCCCTGTTTAAGTCCTGTTTTAGCCCTGTTTAAGTCCTGGTTTAGCCCTGTTTAAGTCCTGGTTCAGCCCTGTTTAAATCCTGGTTTAGCCTTGTTTAAGTCCTGGTTTAGCCTTTTTAAGTCCTGGTTTAGCCCTGCTTAAGTCCTGGTTAAGTCCTGGTGTAGCCCTGCTTAAGTCCTGTTTAATTCCTGGTTTAGCCCTGTTTAAGTCCTGGTTTCATGATAGCATTTAATGTTGGAGTAGTTGTGCTGATTTAGTTCCGTTTTAGTGATTTAGTCCCAGTTTAGTCCCTTTTAAGTCTTGTTTTAGTCCTGATTAAGTGGTTTAGTCCTGGTTTATTAGAGAAAACTAGTTTAACCTTGCTTTTGATTTGGGCTGTTGACGTGGCTTTATAGTTCTAAAATTCTCTGTACAGTCCTGGTATTGAGCAGACCATTTCAGGAATCGATCCCTTTTATTGACTGTGGTACTTTTAAAAGGTCATTCAATACAACCAGCTTCAATGTACAATCTAGTTCTTACATGGCCACAGCCTCAGCATGTGTACTCTGAAGCAATCAATCAACAAGTCTTAATACAAAAAGGAGAAAGTTGAGATCAGGTTTCAGGATTGTGTGTACATGAAGTAATAAGAAAATGTTATGACCTTGGGCGTATTACGTGAAGTCTCCGTGATCTCTTCCTCTTCATGTTCCTTGGCTCCTTGTGTAATGTTGGTGTAGTTGACCAGGCGGCTGAGAAAAGAGGACACTTTCGGCCTGATGTCCAGTTCCTCCTACAAATATAAGTTAAATGAATTCACTAAATCAAGTCTGACTTTAAGTTGTATAGAGAAAAAAAAGCAAAACGTAGACAAACCTCAAACAATGCCAGATTCTGATCATAGAAGTCATTCTTCTTGCTTCCTGATTCAGCATTATTGAGAAAAGGACTGTCTTCTTTGTTGTTTCCCTGTCCTGTGTAAACACAGAGCATGTCATGGCAATCACAAAGTTATCATTGTAAGAAACTGTCTAGAGTACATTTTCTTCAGCATTATACAAATGTAACTGAAGAGAAAGACGAGGTCGAGACAGGTGAGATCCTGTTTCAGGCAGAGAAGACCACAGAGCTGGAGGCCATTCATGTAAATCCAGAAATACTGCAAAAGCAGATCTTAAGTCACGCACATCATTACCTCAAATCCAATTATTAGTAAACTTTAGCCAACCTTCCAATTATATTAGTGTAAATCATGTTCCTTGTTGAGTGTGTATCTTCACTCACCTGTGTCCGTCTCAGTGGTGCTAGTGCTGCTGTGGCTGAGCATGTCTGTGACCCATGTGCAGTGTACACTACAGCACAGTACTGTGAGCTTGTGGAATAGTCAATTACTATCCAGGACGCCTGGTCACCCAGGGTGAATGCTCAGGCCCATTGGACCGCATGGTGCACAATGAGGGGGGTGAGACTGGATATGGTTGTGAGGTACTTAAAACACATTTACATGCTATTTTATAATAGATATGCTCAAAATTCATTGAACACTTGTGTGTGTTTAAGTGAGCTAGAGTAAAAGTTTGTAGTATCCCATTACTACCAAAGTTCTAACTTAAAAAGAAAACTCAATGTGATTAAAACCTGCAGTGATAAAAAGAGTTATACTGTCCTCTAGTGTCAGCTTGTTGTCAGTGACATACACTGCCAGCAAACTGTATTGGCTACTGTCGTGTTGAGCTTTTTATATTGTAGTACTGTAGTATTGTGTTGTATAGTGAGTTAAAGGGGTAAGGGATGCCGACTGTGCAAAACTAAATTAATGGATCCCAACACTGACATTTGAGTGACTGTTTGGTTCATGGCCATTTCATTTGAAGGGAGTGCTGACTCACATTAAATGTCAAATTAAGAAGATTAAAGATTAAGAGGCCGGTTATGAGGGCTCACAAAAGTCACACTGTGAGAATACAACACTGCACCAGCTTTACACAAGTGACATGTAGCAACATGCAGCCGGGCCCCTTCCTGAAAAGCTCCAATCACAGGCTCCCTCAGGATAGACGCAGCAGGAAAAATGTTTTTACATGCACTCTGATAATAATACTAGTGATACTTTATTTTTATATGCCATACCGAGTGTAAAAGTACAAGCAATTTCCATGTGTTATTTTCAAGTAGTAAACACAAAACTAAAGAATTGAAAAATGAATGAAAGCCAACAAAAAGCTATACTAAAAATTATTTTCAAAAATCAGTAAATGTACACTTATAGATAAAAATAAATAAATAACAAAAGCAAGTTGCTCATTCAAAGCCAATCAAACTGGGCAAACAATTTCACACATCATTAGCTTCTTAAGATTCTAAAAGCCGCTTTGCTAAAGTTCCTCTTTAATGAATGTTACAGACTTAAATCTGAGCAACAGAAAAGTCAAACAGCTTAGCTCACTCTTTGTGCTTTGAAATTTGTGAAGCTTGTTGTCAGCAATATGTGAACTGATGGGACAACAACAGCCAATATCCTGTGTTAAGTAAAAGTAAGTGAAGTTTGTGTTTTCTACTGTTTCAGCTCACTTGAACCTTTAGATTCAAGTCGTTTTTTAGCAATTGGCTTACGGCTGAACTGAAGCCAAGAATGTGATCCAGCTGCGCCATACAGCAAAACATATTAACTTTGATGTGAGCTAATGATCAGAGGAGAACCGCCGTCTAAGGGCCAATTAAAAGTGCACTGTACGACAGACAATGTGGTAAGTTGGGTTAGGTAAGGTAAACAGGTGACTGCTTTACAAAGTAACTTACCTGAGTTGGACACAACAGTTTTGCATGCTATATTGCTGTATAAAGGTGAACATTTCAGCATAACATGGATTCTATATCTTCTGCATGTTATGAAGAACTTGACCTGCTTGAGAGAGTCACTAAACAACCATTCAAGGTTCTCGTGGTTGATGCTACATTTGTTCCAGCTTCTTCATCATGTCATCAGTGCCATATTTGTCTCCATCTCTCAAGGGGCATACTGTCAGTATGGTAGGAATGCTCAGTCAGTTCAGAAATGACCACAGCAACAAGTTCACAAATGAATGCAAGCTACCATTGGAGAATCAATGATTAGTTAAAATTGCATCATCTGAATTACTTTTTGCATATTTTCTGTGAGCTAGATAAAAGTGCTTGGATAGTCTTATGAGTGTGACTAAAAATAGTGAACACAATTATGAGAATAAGTCACTAAAATATTTGTGTGTGCATTTCTATACATGTTTACCATTCTCTACCAGTTCATCAACAATCTAAAAAGTAACAATAACCCCACTGTTTATGCTTGGTTTGAACAGGGCTGAGTTGACTGCCTCAAACAGACTGTGCTCTGTGTCATTTCCTCTGGGCAGCACACGTCACACTGCCGCTCAGTCTCATGTAGCACTCATGTATAACCTCCACTCCCAACATGAAGTCATTCAATGTACAGCAAGCCACGATATTTCTGACAACTCTTCTAAAAAAGTACACTCACTGGCCACTTTATTAGGTAAACATCAAACCTTATAAGGTGACAGCTATATAGTCGTTTGCTTCAATAGCCCCCATCATCATCCATCCATCAGTATGTTCTTTAATAAGTGGTTATTTGTGGTTATTATATATCTATTATCCCGAACACTGACCTCTAGCATCAACAAAGAAAGCATTTGCCCTTTATCCTGCTGCTCACTGAATAATATTTAACTTCCCCAGAAAGCGTAGACATGGTTGTGTGTGAGAATTCTAGATCATACATTTCTAGACACAGTCAACATGGCACAAATAACCACACCATCTATCTTCAAATGAACACGGTCAGGCTCACAAACAGTTAACTCAGTCCATCTAATAAAGTGGCCGGTGAGTGTAACCATACCTAGAGATCATAACATGAAGATATTTATATATATTTTTTTCATGATTCAAAACTGCATGTGTTGACCAGTTAGAGCAACATCCTTCACAAACCATATGTTCACCACATTTGGCCTCTGCTGAACCCTGTCTGCGCTTCCATGTTCCTCGTTATTCGAGTCTGTTTTATTGTATTATGAATTGATATAATTTGCACTTTCTGTACAGCACTTTGGTCAACTGATGTTGTGTTATAATGTGCTGTATAAATCAATTTGACTTGACTTGACAAAGCTGCAGAACTGAAATGTATGTCTTTCTTCGGCTGCTGGAAGCTCTCATTGGGTGGGTAAAAAAAACCTGATTTCGACAGCAGGCCTGTAGTGAATTCCCTTGCCCATAAGGGTTTATTTTAGGCCATTCCTTTCCTTGATCATCCTCCTGATCATCCAAAACGTTTAAAGGGGGCAAAGTACACATTTCTGCACTATAACAGATTACTTTTAAATGCCAGCAACTCGTAGCATACACCTGAATATAAGTCACCAAGTTGAATTATGTAATTGATTCCTATTCAACATGCATTATTTTGTCAATATTGTGTATCTTCATGACACTTTCAAATCTGCTATTTGTTTGCAGGATTATGTAACAATGTTTTTTGTTGTAACCCAAGCTACCTGGAGTGACTTATATTTGGCCCCAGGTTGGAATCCCTCTTAAAGAGATACATTGTTTTTATAAATGCATTACAGAGACCATACCAGGCATTTGTGGCCGTTATAGTGCCTCAAGCAGAAGGCCCCACCCGTGTGTGCCTGCCCTTTAAAACACACACAAATCAAAGGAGCTTGTGTGTCTTTTTCTTGTCCCGTCATTCCCTTCTGCTCCGGTTTGTTCACAATTTAAAACTTTGAAAATAATCCAAAACACACACCAAGGCAGAGGTGCATAGAGGGAGAGATCTGCCCCTGTTCATCCAATAAGAGAAAACCCCCTTTGCATCTATCTTTTGTATAGACAAAAACCCCAGGGCTTTCTTGTTGGGGTGGCATTTTGCCCCCTCGACAACCCCACCCACTCTATTCACTGCGAGATTCTCACGCCTCCCATTGTGTTTTGTGTCGCAGGCTTTACTTTACTAAAGAACTTCATAATAACTAAACTTTATTTGACTTGAATAGCATAAAGCATTGCCATGGTAACATATGTTGTTGGGGTTGTCCAGACAAGGCCTCTCTGTGATTTATATTTTTATGTCTTAAAAATACACTCTAAATGGCCATTCAAAATTGGACTTACCATCAGAGCTGACAGTGTCTTGGTGGTCCCTGTGGTCTTGTCCAGTGTCTGTGTAGTCCACCCAGTTGACTCCTTCTAAACTGTCATAGCTGCTCTGTCCCCTGTCCTTCACCGGTACTACTGTAAAATGGGGCATATTTTCATCACTCTCCTCTCTGCCTCCAACTCTAACTCCACATAGCAACTTAGCTTGTTAGCCAGTTCCAGCTGAACTTCCACTAATGGCAACTACATTCCACTAGACTGCGCTCACTTCCTCCAGGGATGATTACCATAATACCCGCCCATGGGACAGCCCCCTTTCAGCTCCTCTTTTTGTGAGGTCAACAATGTGTAGAAAGACTCTGCTCACAAAGACCAAGGAAAACTAGAGATAAAGGAGCACTATTAGCCCTGAGTCATGTGCTGCGGTCAGAAAGTGCCTGGTCAGATTTAGCTGCTATCAACTGATAGTAAGTAGACTAAACTTTGAACCCATGGACATCTATCCAGTACTGACTCTCCAGACAAAACGTGGCAGTCTGGGAAAATAATCAAACTATGACAAACCGGGGTGGTGCACAGAGAGGCGGGACTGGAGCACGGAAACATATGACACATGACTGCTCTTTAAAAAGACACAACTGCAAGAAATCTCCTCCCAGATGTATGGCCTCATTTAGAACCATACAAGGAGCAAGTCAAAGGTGGCCATTATTAAGGTACTGTTGAAGAGGTCAGGCTTAGTTCTCTCCAGTTCTGCAGATGTTTTTGTATTCAGAGGTCAAGCATTGCTCCTTACACTGACACAATATGCATTATCAGTGAAAGGATAATAAACACTGATGCTGTCATAAACCATGCCAGGAGTGAATTTAAACTCAAACATGGAATTGCTCAGTAAAAAATACAGTTTCATAATAATTAGAAAGGGCATTTTTAAAATGTGCACAAATGTGTGAAGTTCACATCTACACAAAGGCTTTCATGTCATAATTAACAATCCTGTGAACATTGAACATGGTGAACAGCATGGTTAATGACAACCATCCACAAAACTATGGGATGACCTCTGTCTCAATCAAACCACCTCACTTTTATCAAACTGTTTATGCAAGGATGTTACACGAGAAGCAATGTTTTTTATTTCAGTTGTCATTTACATATCGCCCACTAGATGGCAGCAGTTGAAAGGCTGCATTTGAAAGGCTGTCTGAAATTTACATGAAGCAAGACAAAGAAATTGGCTACCTTTTCATAGATCACCTTTTATTACATATATCTAAATATATGGAGACATCTTAATCAGACTAAAACGTTATTGCTTATTAACTGACCATAACATCTCATTAAAGGTTAATGTGTTTACATCAATCCTGATGAAACTTGACAATACAGTCCTGTAAGGCATTTGTCCAGAACACGTATTTTCTTTGCATTTTGAGTGGTACTTAATACATGGCCAAACCTAATTGGCTGTGAAAGTTCATCTCCCCTATCTTTCTACCTCTGACATTGATTAGGATTTTCTCATAGTGTGCCTGAGGAGACTTAAGTCGATCCAATTACCTTTGGCTGCCATCATTAGTTTGACTTGGCCCCAAGGGGACTTTCACTTTGTCTCCACAGAAGCTCTGTAGACAATGAATGCCAAGCAACCAGCCTATGGGTCTTATTAAACGTGCACTTGCTGTACAAAACACACACACATCAGTTAGTATCTGACCAGTCAACCAAAAATGTTGTTTTAGATGAATTTTTTGTCAAACATTGACCTGGAGTTGCTGCATATACTCCTTGTGTTGCCTTCAGGTCAAATTGACCCATTTTGAATTTTTACAAAGAGAATAAATAGTATAAGTATACATGTATTTTGTGTGACGAACAAGTACAAAATAAAAATTTTGAGCACGCATGCATCTGCCCTACCATGTTGAGCATCTTCGGGTCATTTTGACCTGATGGCAACATAAGTGGTATACCTGTACACCCATTTTGGCAACAGATGTTCATCAGGCCATCCAGGCTTTTATCTTGGGTAAGTGCCACATAACGAAGATCATTTGTTCTTAATCTTTTTTGGCTTGCGTGGCATGTTGCATGATCACATGTTTGCCAAAATATGCACTTTTCCTCCTTAGTTTTAGAGAGTGGTGAAACTCTACTACTCAACAACGCCTGACCACATGAAATCTGGAATTTAAGGTGGAATATAAATCATTAAACTTGATTTACTTTCTACTTTATTTCTTACATTGCTTTGGTTTTAGTTTATACCAAGCCACCTTACAAGCAGCTAATGCAGTGTGAGTCTATAAGTGCCTGCATGATGCTAACTAAAAATGTTAGGTTCTCCTGAAGCAGCTGAAAGTGGTTTAAATCATATTTAAAAAATGGCAGCTGGTGCTTGGGGTGTTTTCTGACTGAATGTTTCCCAAGAACAGATATTCACCATTTATATATCTTAACCTGCAGTATGTCTCAGCTAATGCTTCTGACTTTGTTTTTCAACTATAGGTTACACACATAAGACACGTAATGTATGTGAATAAATACTGTAGCAGCAATGTACGTAATACACATGTGTATATCTTTACTAAAGGACTACCCGTTTGTAGTCAAGGATTTGACCAAGTGTATGCCCTTAGTCCATATGTGCTCCCATTTAAGTATAACAAAGACTCCCACAGCCATCCTCCCAGGAAGTAACCTCCTGATGGACTTGATAACATCAGAGCTCTACACTTGACAGATTGCAGACTGTAATACAAGGACATATACAGCATGTCTCTTTTTCTGGTTAAATACTGTATTCACATCAAACGTTTGCATAATTATCCTTTAACAATATACAGCTGATTTAAAAAATGGAAGTCAGTTTTCGTGTTTACATACCATCTAACAAACTGTGGTCAAGCTGTATCTTATGTGAGAATCAATACCACACATTCTGGGGCAGTTTTGCTGATTAATAGAAGCCTATTCAGTGGTGAAGGTGGCCCAGGATGTAAACAGGAAATACATGACCAGTGAAGTGTGCCCATGAGATTTGAAGAGTTTCTCATGTGAAACAGAATGGGTTCTATGCCTAGATTTTGCTTGTGTCATGGTGTAAAGACAGCCATGAATGAGAAGGTTGTTGTCACTGGAGAACATCACATTGGAATTAATCCTCTCAGTGTGTATCACTAATCAGACCTTCACTTGATTCCCTTTTGAATCTGAACATTTTGAAGCCTGTTGAATTAAATTTTTAGATACATCACATATTGGATATACATGTGACATTTACTTTGATGTTTTGGATGTTTTGTTTAATAGGTAACATTTTGGAATATCTCACAGTCACCACTATTTATCAGTAATCAACTATAATTTAATACATGAGTAGTTTATAGATACTTAATTAACACAGATGCATAAATGTGCACAGATTTGCATGGGGTTATAACGTGGGAGTTAAACATGAATTAACATTAATGGTGGTGTTTAGGACTGAACAAGATTGTTAATTAACTGGTTACTGATACTTAACTAATGCTATATGTGAGTAAGTATAGCATAGCATATTAGGCTTAAATGGCCTGTTTGCTCACTCATCTCACTTAACTAAAGGGTTTTGAGCCACAAAATACTGCTCAGTCACATGGAGTGCCCTCTACAAACTGGATTTTGACTATATTTGTAGTAGTCTCAAGAGGCTTGCATACACAATCTATGTTTTTCCCCAATTACATTAGTTCCACACAAATTCGCCAATTAGGTACTAGTCTGTGGGTCGTCTCACTTGACTTTTATTAGATGAACAGCTTTGATACAGCTTTGTGGTTTTGACCTTTGAGACAAGAGCATTGGAAAAGCACTGAGAACAACTCAGTAATAGTATGTTTTTAAAGGTAATAAGCTGCATGATAATACCCAGCAATCCATTTACTGATGAAAGGTGACACATGTTAAAATCCACCACCGATGTCTGCCTCATGCCGAGATGGAGTACACAGAATATCATGAATTTTCCCTATACTGGTTTTACACATCTTCATATGAATTGTATTTTGTTTAATATTGGTTAGGTAAAGGCTGCACAGGAGGAAGAACAGGTTAAGGTTAGTGCTTTGAGTGTCCATGCAGTTGAAAAGCACTAGAAAGTTTAGCTCATTTACTAATATTATGTATTTACAGATTTATAGTTCGACTACAGTCTGACAGATGTTCAATGCAAAACTAACATTTTATTTGATTGTGTACTGTTTGTGACTACAAATCAAACCATATCAGAGGAAATCCTTATTTTAATACAGTCTTTATAAATATGCCAGACTTCTTCATAGATACTGTAGATGTCACTCACGCTGAACATCACATGGGTAATTGTACACAATATTTTCTGTTAACATAGTCCAGGAAACCCATGGTCATTTGGTCACGTTCAGAAGTGACCATATAACCATGGGTTTCACTGAAGAATATGTATCTAATAGTTTTTCTCTTACATTAAACACTGTTGTAACAATAAACAGATACACTTCAAATACTTTACATTCATGTTTTGATATGAACAATTTGATAAATAGCCTATATGTTTAGATATACAATATATTAGTTTGTTTCTTTCTGGTTTATATCCTTTGAATTGGGGCTTTACGTGTCTCTTCTCACAATAAATACGTTTGTAAAAAATTAAACAATCATCTCTCACGTGCTGGGAATTTGATAAAACAAGAAAATGATTTGTCGAACATAATCTTTCATACAAGACAAACAGTATAATATATCGACACATAACCACTCACAGACACATAAAGACGAGTTCAAAATCATTTAACATTAATAATAAACAGTCATATTTTTCGGCATTTTCTAACTGGTCTCCTTTTGTTATTTTAAAGCTTTAAAGAAAGGTAGACTAGGCTATTTCCCTTGGCCTTGACTTTGACCCATAGTTCTTAAGACTTAAATATCAAAGGACCAAGCCAAAATCCAAAGCACTACTGTCTACACACTGTGGTTGAATTTAGTGGGTTCCTGAGTCAACACTGTTTTTTTTACAGTAAATTATGACGTGTCTTGCTTGATAAGGCACTAACCCAGGTGAGCAGTTCATCCAATAGAGGCAAGTACTAGAACAAGATAAACAATACAAGATAGAAATAATAATAAATAATACTTACAAAAACATAGTAAATGTTTGTGCGCCCAGTATGATAATAAACAGTAATTTTAAAGTGTAACTAAAATAGAATATAAAAACAGACACACACATCGTTACCACAAATACAATCGCAAGTCTTCTGTGTGTGGCGCCCCATTTTGTGTGGTTTTGTATCACATGTATAACAGTCTATGATTACTTGAACAACGACATTGGACTCGGACAGGTAAAACAGTAGAAGAAAATGAGGTTGAAAAAAAATAACATAATGGGTGGATGCTTTTCTTGTCCAACCACGTGCAGAGGGATCCCAAACCAACCATCAGGATGACAAGGGAGAGCAGATCAAATGGCCAACCAGTGTCTGAGCTGGAGAAAAAAGTCATTCACTTTTTGCGTTTTTTATTTATTTTTGTTATTTTTAAAAAGTACATAAAAAGAACTTACTGTAAACTGCCGTATTTTACCCTCAGCCACCAAGTGATGGTCTTGTTCAGGTGTGATGCAATAGGCTATTCTCTGCAAGGAATGAATGCAAAACATCAATCACCACCACAATACCTAATGCATTATATCATTGTTTAGTTTTACGACAAGATGCAATGAATGAAAGAATTGAAGGTGTACATTAAAATGGTGTTCACAATCCTTTTCAACTGAAGTAGTGTGCAAATGTATTAGGAAGAAGACATTGGGTAAAGTTTTATTATTTATTCAGTTTACAGAATGTAACGTGAGCTTTGGCAAAAAAACCAAACCACACTTTGATTTCAAAAGTCCACTTGGATAAATGGCGTGTTGTAGGCTGCTTAGACCTGCAGCTCTCTTCATGATAATCCCAGTCAGAGTCAACAATATGGAGCCAAACCAGGTGAAGATAGTTACTAACTAGAAGCTAAGGCAAAGTGCTTATGTCACAATGGTAAGATACTGTGAAATTATGTATTCATACAAAATGAATGAATGAAAATGCTAGTAAAGTTAACTTTCCTGCATTTCTTCAAAAAAATGCACTGCACTGTAAAATCACACTAAAAATGATACGTTTCCTGTCTTTTTGCCAGTGTTTTTCAGGAGTTGTGATGAGTGAAGAATCCTTAGCACAACAGGAAAGGCCAGTCAGATCTGTGTGCCCTAAAGTAAGATTGACGAGGGTGGACTGATGAAGGACTGATTAGTCTTAAAAATGCTTTCACTGGGATAATAAATTCTCACTGGTTTGATGTAGGAGTCATAAATAAGAGATGTTGTGTGCCTCTTGGATAGACATAGTACCATAGACACAGCATCTATGTTCATATTGGTTATGCAATGTGTCACGTGTGAAATCCTGTTGTATTCATATTGCACACAAACATGCACTATGTAGATCTTTCAGCTTGCAAGTGACGGAAAAGTCCTTTTTCCCCACACACACATATTTTGGATACTGACCTCTTTGAAAGTTCCTCGTGTGCTGGTAAATTTATACACCGCGTACAAAGGAACAAAAAGCATTGAGGACATTGCAATGCCCCAGCCAATGACGCTCGACCAGTAGGGGAAGACATATTCATCGTACTTGAGGCCTGTAGCTGTCACAGTACTGGCTATAACAACAAACTGTGGAGACAAAAACACATTACAATGTTTGCCATGTTAGGGGTAAAAAAACACATGCACAGAATCTAAAGGATGGAAGTAAATGATTCAAAATGATGAAGAGGAAGGGTGAAAGTCAGGTCAATGACAGAACACATGCTACATATTACTTCCCTCGGATACTCATCAAAAACATTATTCATCAAGTGGAACTGGCCTGAGGATCTGTATACACTCAAACAAACCATCACTGGCCCTAATGACTCCATGTAAAGGCCATTGTACAGTGATTGGCCTGACATATTGTAAAAGTCACATTTCAGAAGGTTCAATGCTTTCATGTTCATTTCTGTGTTATCTGCCCCAGCAAATCAAGATAAAATAAGCCGTAGTATGTAAAACAATGACGATGTTTCGTATTTGGCATCACTTTCTAATCTAGGGTCACGTACAGGACATGCACAAACACAAGGGCCCATTTACATATCAAAACTAATATTTACACTGTGTTCATTTAGAAGGTTTTGTTCCTTTTGTCTCACAGACCAATTATCCTCCGCTGCAGCTGTTAACCTACACAATATGGACAGTGGCGCGGACAGCCTTTTCAATGTCAGGAAGCTCATGATTTCTCCACCCACCACTGGACAACAGTCGACTCTGCTCTGTGCTTCCTCTGATACACGTGGAGTGACCCTCCCCTCCCCAGCCCCGAAATAATTCACCTTCAAACTACACAGAAACTAGTGTGTGATTCAAGTCAAAAACCATTGTAATTAATCATCTAAGTAATGTGAAAAAAGTCAACATTTTTCAAAGATTTTAAATGTAAAGAGTTTCTAGAAATGTAGACTTAAGTTAAAATCTTACAACCAATTGTTTCATACATATCTGGGAAAACATCTATATTTAATCTATTGGACAAGTATCTCTTTCACACTTAGATAGTGTTAGACTATATATTGATACATGATATGATTTTTCTACTCTTTTCACACATCATTCATTCACGAGTTTTGTATTATATTGCACTGTTACTGTATTCCTCTCACCAGCAGGAAAGCCGGGCTAACAAACTTCCAGCATAGCCTCCAGTACAGTCCTGGCTTGAAGCCCATCATTTGCTCAATATCTTCACTGAAGCGGTCCACACCTGACGCAAGATGTAAAACAAATGTTAGATAGCACATTTTAGACAGTACATTTTGTGTATGTATTCTCACTGTGAGGTATAGTCCAACAATGTCAGCCTACAGTGTCAGCCTTGTCCACTGCAAGACCTATTTGCTTAGTGATTGCATCAAGAGTACCATGGCAATATCCACATAGATACTTCTCTTTTTGAAACAGATGTGCTTACTTTGTCTGTTTTACATTGTTTTGAAATGTGTGTGGTCAATGTAGAGTTTCTTACCATAAAACCATGACACTCCAATAGCCTCAATCAACACACCAAACAGTATGGAAGTCCCAGCTGCGTACTTATCTAGCAGAGTCAGCACATAGATTCCACCCTGCACCGGGGAAATAGACAAGAACATTTGAGTGTGTGGTGGTGTAATCTCCAGGTTTTTACTGCAGTCTGATAAGACGATTCAATAAATAAATAAAGACTGGGGTGGCAGGTGTTTCGAACTGTAAGTAGGAGTGAATACAACTTTGTGTCAAGAAAACCTTCAAATATTCAACTTTCTAAAACCAATAATTCACCAACTGACTCATGGGAAAAGCAGAAAGGGGTGCGAAGGACTGAAGCATAACCCTGGAACTATGGGCATTAGGTGGGGTCCAGTGTGGAAAAGGCTGATACTGACACACATAGAGACAGACACACACTCAACAAGGGTGTAAAGTTGGTTGGCCGTTTACCAGTTGGAGGAAAGTGAGATGTGGAAGAGGAACAGGCAGAGGCAAGAAACGGCGTGGTCCACAATGTTTAACTTCTCTTTCAATAGATCATATTTACAAAGCAAAGTGCACGTGCCAACAAGTACAAATGGAGGTCAGAGGAGCAGTGTCATCTCCAGCAGCAGAACAAGTCTTCGATATATTGGCAGTTGGCAAACAGCTTTTGGCGTGAATTAAGTATTTCAGCCAAATTAAACTGTACTTTTTGATCCTGAAACTTACGTTGAAGAATTTGCCTAGCTCTACAATCACATACAATCTAAAACGCACACTCACAGAGTCCGGTACAGAAGAACAACAAGCGATGGAAACAGGCGCCTTAAATACTGATCGACTAATTGGCAAAAACCCCTACAACTCCAAAGGATGTAGAAATGACATGAACCTAACCTAAAGCCAAACACCAAAGATAACTAGAACCCCATAAACCAAAAACTGTGCATTATGACTTTTATCAGAAACTGTGTGGGAGCTGCATAGAGAATGAAAAGCAACTGAAAGAATGAAAAATGGTGCACTTTAAAGGTTCCTCTTTAAAGAGTAACTAAACCCTGAAGCAAAATTAACACCCTTTAGGTTAAACAGTGGCTACTGCAGTTTGGTAAATATGTCATGGTAGATGTCTATGTCACAGGCTCTGATAGGCCCTTGTGTCATTCAGAGACACCTGTGACACACCTGTTGTGAATCAGGAGTTTTATTTGAGAGCCTGGATCACACCACATTCCCCCAAACTTCGCCCAGCCCCTCTGTCTCTACCAGGCACTGGCCATTTATGTAGCTTTTTTCAAATTTTGGCTGTGGGTTTACTATGGATCCGACCCAGGTGTTTAATTCATTCACCTTCAACCAACTAAAAGCATATTTGGCAATAAACATTAGATTAGCTATGTACAGTCATTAACCAGCAGTAACTTCAGTCCGAATGAAATGTATGTGTAAAAAGATAGCACAATAAGCCTTAATACTGACATTTGTTACACAGAGCAGAGCAATCAGGAACGTCCCAAACGCTGTGATGAAGGTGAAGGCCTTCCTATTCCTCTTCAGGAATTTAAAGTCATCGGTTAAACCTGTGATGACTGCCTCCATGCCCCCCATCTGGAAAGTAACCACACAGACACACGGGCATATAACTTTGGACAACTGAAAAGGATGTTAAATCATTCATTTGAGTAAACACACACCGCACTGTCAATGCCTAGAGTCAGCAACATGATAAAGAAAACCACAGCCCAGAACGTGGAGCCAGGCAGCGTGGAAATGGCTTCTGGATAGATGATGAACACCAATCCTGCCCCTGTTAAAAAAAAAGAAAAATAACACTATAAAAAATGCATAAAATAATGAATTATTATTTCATGAAATGCTTACCCTCAGTTGCCACATCTTCTATTTTCACCCCATGTTTGTCAGCCATGTATCCAAGTACAGAGAAAATTGCAAATCCAGAAAAGAAACTGGTAACACAGTTCACAGTGCTGGTCAGGAGAGCATCCCTAAAGAAACAATAAAGCAAAATCTTGATATCCTAATACTGTCAAAACTATGCAATTACTTCAGGCCTATCTAAAAGTTTTGATTGTCTAAAAATCAGATTTCACTAGATGAAACTTTTGTGATGAAGTGGGCATAGAGCATCCTGCTGCATCCATGAACACATATTGAGCTCTCTCAGCACAAGGACCTCATCCATCAGTCCTGGACACATCTATAGCCTGTCCATCCTGGGAGTGGATCCTTCTATCATGGTAAGGGTTCTCTTATTCCCATAAATGGGTTTTTTGGAGTTTTTCCTTGCCGCGATGGAGGGGGATGACCTGGGACAGTCCTGTTGTTTGTGTGTTTATTGATTGTCTATTAACCTTGTTACTGTTTGCAATGACCCTGTTTATTGTTTACACACATCTCTTTTTGTGAAGCCCTCTGAGTTAACTTTGTTGTGATATAGGGCTATACAAATAACAATAAATTGAATTGAATAGAGCAAATGAAAGCAGGGTACACAATAGATTTATATTTAACATACATGAGTGCACACATATGAGAAACCAATCAGCAGAACAATTATTACCACCGCAGCTGCAAAATCATTAAGAATTTCAAACTCCAGTGACATATGTTTTGTCTCTGGGGTATAGTGTATTAAAAGAAATGATTGGATTTACTGGTGTTTAGCCAACAGCACTTGCTTATAACGGCACTGCAACCAATTAATGAGGAAATAAGATAAGCCTGCCCCTAAACTCGACGTCTGCTTTCTGTGAGGCAAAAAAAATAAAACAAACTGCCAACTCAGTCTTTGCCTGTGGCTTCCAAAGATTTCAGTCTGTATTCTGGTTCATACCAGAATACTGATAAATAAAAAAATAAAAAATCTTCAACTTGATGACCAGTTTGTAGGCCACAGTATATATAACATGCAGTCTCAGCACAGATCAGTACCTGTAGCAGTTGTTGTCAAATTTGTTGTAGCTGGCAAATGCAATGAGCACACCAAACCCCGCTCCTAACGAGTAGAAGATCTGGGTGGCTGCATCTATCCACACCTAGATTGAAACACGTACATGTAAATATTAGTGGTGCCTTGCTGGTTTACACAGCATATAACGACTGCATCTTTTAGATTCAGTTTATTGGTTGGTTGGATGCACACTGGCTTGTCCACCAAGTAAATGGTGTTCTATGTAATGTATTTATTTATTTGGTATGGACAAATAGACATTGGACAACCAGTTCTATTGATTTAGTGTGTCAGCACATATGCTAATTTTCAACACCAGTCCATAGGGGCCCTTTAAGAAGGTTAGTATTACACAGTACAGTAGAATCATGTGAACACCTCTGTCCTGACTTCAGCCTCTGTTTGACCCTCTGTTAAAGATGATAATGTCAGTCTGTAGTGTCAAGTCAGTGGGGAGAGAGTTCCACAGTCTGGATCCGTTAGAGGATAATCTGGACTGTCCAAAATATGTTCTGAACATAGGGTCCATACAATCCCCACTGACAGAGGCTCGAGTGGATGGTCTCAGTGAGAGTCGTCGGTGAATGTGTGTCAGCCTTACGATGATCTGTTGGGATGGTTTCCTGTCACAGTAGATGAGTGAATGTATATAACATCAGCTATAAAAACATATATTGAAACTATATATAACTGAAAATGCGTAGGACAAACTGCATAGGGCCTGGGTTTTGCTTTGTTTACCTAATTATAACATGTTTAATCTTTACAGGGTGTATGAGTGCTTGGTATTGAAATAGGCAACCATGTGTTAAATTGAAAACATATGCCCCTGCCATTGCAATAAGTGTAATTATGAATTCACATATGGCCCTTTCTGACATGTTATTTTAACCATTGGCAGAATTTTTTGGCCTGCATTTATAAGCTGCTTATAGTTTAAAACAAGCAAATTGACCTTTACATAACTGCCACCTAATGTGCTGGAAGAAGTAAACTTTCCTTCACCCTAACACATACAGTACATGATCCCTCTGTCAAGATTAGATCTTAGAAATGTATACAGAACAAGCCCCGATTTCAGTAGGTTCTCTCCACCCGATGAATCAGTCGGTAAGCTTTGTTTTGTTGAAAGCTTTGCAGTCACTACTTACAAATACAGTGAGTAATGGAAAATATACAGTCTTACCGTCGTCACGGAGATGTTACTCACCTCCAAATTGTTGAGTCTGTTAAAATCAATGTGGAGATATGCTCTTATGCCATCCATGGAGCCTGGCAGAGTAACGCCACGGATCAGCAACACAAACAACACCACGTAAGGCATAGTGGCAGTAATGTACACCACCTGGAAGAAAAGTAAATATAACAAAACCTATAGGAACTTATTGGTGAGTCCGGTCTCGGTTTTGTGCCTTACCTTTCCCGACGTCTTGACCCCTTTCCACAAGCTGAAGTACAGGATAAATACTATTGCAACTAGACACAAAGTCAGGTCCCATCGCGGCAGACCCAAGTCATGGATCCCACGGCTCTCGTGGAGGTGCAACACGCCTCGTCTGCAGAGTGAAATTACCCAAGAAAGTCACAGTGCTCATCCTGTAGTGGTATATTCTTCACATAACGCTATATAGATGCAAACAATACAGTAGTTAGTGTTATTTCTTTCAAATAAGTAAATGGTTTGTCATGATATGCGTCAAATACATTACAACAAAGCATCCAAGACAGTAATAACACAAAGAATGAGAGTCTTTGAGGTCAGTTCTAACAGCTCTCTTCATCATTTGCCTATATTCAACGGAGAACAAAGGGCTCTAAAATGGTCCACTTTTACAGAGGTTAAATTAAAAATCTTTACATACATTTTGACTACACATATGTTTGTTATGAAATATTTCAAATATATATTGACTCCAGGTTGTTTAAGTCACTAGCCTTTTTATCCTCAAACTAGTGTGGCAAGGATGGCATGTTTATCCTCAGAACTACATCTCATTGGCTATTGTCTTTTGTCAACAAAGCCACCTTGAATAGGTGTACGTTAATGCTCGTGAGTTCCTAGTTGGAAGATTCAGAGAAGTGGTATTTTATATTATTCCAGTTGACGAATCACTCTCATATTGAAATGCTAGTGATTTAGAGCTGCAATTGACTAATGGTTTACCATATTCAGGGAACAACAAAAAGGCTGTCAGATCAAGGAGTTTTTAGATGTTATATTGTGGCATCATAAATCAGAGAAGAAGAGAAACATGCTCCCTCACCCTACCTCTTTACTTTTGACTTTTTTGACAGAATTGCTAATCGAGCTGTAAGCATAATTAATGCACTTTCTTTCACTTCCAAGTGCCAAGAAAGTCCATCCTCCCTGGGGCAAAAGTTCACAGTAAACCTTGTAAAAATGAAGGAATGGTCCACTCCCAATACCAGATTTTGGAAATATTAACTGTTTAAAAAGTTAGAACTTCACATAAACAAACAGCTGATCTCAGATGCATAATTTTTGAATTCATATACAGTGTTCCTGGAAAGAGATTTTTTCCAGTGACAAATGGTAGTTGGCTACAACATGGGGCCAGTGCAGTAGCTCCAGTTTCAGTTACATATTGGAATGCACTTAAATTTTTTTAGCTGTTATTCCTGGCAGTAGACTGAAATCCAAGTGACGTGTGGCTGGTTTGTGGTAAAGACGCATCTTGTTGGCAAAAGGCTTCTTGTGCCACATGGATGGGGCTAACCACGAATGTGTGCGGCCCGTGTGACGGACACACAGTCACCTTCAGTTAAGAGAACTTCACAAACAGATAATGTTATGTTTTTCCCTCAATACAGGCTGTTTTTATTTGGCCAGCGTCACACGTTTATTCTTCTCCTTTTGTCCAAAGAACCCTATTTAAGACTGATTCAATTTCACTGGCATGTGAGGCGATGTTATGGGCTGATAAACAGTGGGACTTGATTTGAATCTGACACACAACAGACAAATGCACGAAAAGCTCCAACTCGACACGCAATCTCAAGTGTACACAAGTGTCTGTGAAGCCCAGTAATCAGAATGTGATGATAAATTCAAAGACATTAGGTCTTCAGGGAGACAGATGGGGCAAGACGATATCATTTCTTTGGCGAGGGCAATGTAAGAGTCTGGACATCTTGTGTTAGCGTTGTAATGTCCCTAGGCCTCCTTGTTCATTTGATAGCTTAGATAGCGTGCTGCCAGTAAATGCACACTATAACATCAATTCAAGTCCCTTTGGTCCCGTTATTCTAAACACATTTACTCTTATCATCACTCAGCAAACTGCCTCACACTCACTGTTGCCATTAAGTTGCTCTTTGTGTACTCAGGTGTTGCGTGCCCAGTGCTGTTAATGTTGGTTACAGGATAAGAAACAGTGCATAAAAAGAAATAAAAAGTCATTACAGATAGATCAAGTATTTATATTTATTATCAAGCTTGAATTGATTGCTCCATCCACTTTGTGTGAAAAGTGGCTTAAATATTATTACTGTTCATTTATTAAGTGTAGTTATGACATGAAAGAATTGGGTTTTCGCACCGTGGCCAGAGGCAGAACAGAATTGTACGTAATGACACACCGTTCACGGCCTGTACATGTCTGTCTGACTAATGTTTGAGTTTGTGTAAACCTCTGTGCCATAAAATCTGAAACAGCACTTTTTCAGCACACTTTAGTGTCAGTTAGAGTCAGTATTTTACATTAGAGATTATGTGTACAGTAGTTGTGGCTTGTCCAGTTGAACTTCCTCTACATTTAGCCACAATAGTGCATAAGTGCAACAAATACTGCTTTTGAGTTTTTTTTCTTTCTGTAGCTTAATGTGCAAAACTTTAAAGCAGGTAGGAGATTACTTTGACTTCCTGAGGCCTGGTGAGATTCAATTACTACAGTGAAATGCCCAGATCTACTTTCAGGAATTTTTTGGCATAGACCCTGTTTTTGTCTGTCCTCGCTTAGCCCCCTTTCTCTGCCCAACCTTGTCCCGTGATTTAGGATCATAATACTATTGTTTTATTCAACCGTTATGTCGAGCAATATGGACCTTTGCAGGAAATTATGTTAATGAGGGTTAACAGGATATCAAGTGGTCACACGGTAAGGTTACAAATACAGAACCAGACAAAAGTTTGGGCACACCTGCTCATTCAGTTTGTACACACAACCCAACAGACCATGGAGTCAATACACAGATGTGGCTAGTAAATGGGCTAGTAAACTAAATAACTAACAACTAAATAAAACTACTAAATAATTGGGTTGATATTTCAGGTTAAAAAATACATCCATAGAATAAAATCTTCCTATGTAGCCACATTTGCCTTGGGGCAGACTTACCTACAGCCAGACCACCAAACTAACTACAAACTGCCACATCATGCTAACACATTGTTACATTCTGGGAAGATGAGTGAAGGGCCTTGCTCCAGAACACAACAGCATCAGATGGCTGGAGATGGAAATAAACATAAAACCTTCTGGTGTGTGGACAAACTGCATTAGAACATTTACTATCACCAACTATTATCTGATTTTATAAATGACACTAAAACGTGGAGAGCATTGTCTAGTTAACTGGACTGCAGACAGACACATGAGAGTTTGTACATGTCTATGTAAGAGGTGGAGCAAGACAATGTTGACTGAGTGGGCCCGTGCTGTGCCTTGGCATCGCTCCTGCGGTTTGAGAAAGATTTACAGCCCCCAACAGAGGTTTAACCCCTCGCTGGAATTGTCTAGAAGGACCCCATTGTTGGACTGTCCATCTAAGATAAGTCCACTTGGAAATAGACCAACATCAACTCGTAAAACCTACAAACTCAAATATCAAGGATTTAGATAAAAGCCCCGGCCTGATTTCACAGAGATAAGCTAAAAGCAGAGTCAGACTATCTGAACAGAGACTTTTTCAATGACTGTGGAATGCTGCAGCCAAGCAAGAAGAAAAGGAAATCATGGGCCAGTTCAATATTGTCTTAGACGTACTGTCAATGTATTCTGTGTCACTATGTGTCAGAGGTATTGTCCAAGTCACTCTGCAGACTTCCTGTGAGCTGCACACCAGCCGGGAAGAATTGACTGTCTTTGAAGTATAAACAGATGGACTGTTTCTTTACAAACTTCAAAGACTGCATTTGAAGTTTTTATGTATACACCTATTAAACACACACATTTAAACATGGAGGATTTGGGCTTCCATTTTTAGCCTTTGGTAACATGTCCGTGAACACTTCTTTACTAGTACGGATTAGACAGGAATACCAAAATAATGCGTCAGAGTTTTTGTTTCATAGATTTTCTAGAGGGATTACTTGGCTATTCATATTACTGTATCAGGATCAAGGGACCACAAACACAAATAAAGATAAAGGTCCACATAAGTCTGTCTTATAGAAACAGTAACTCTTCCAAGAAACCCATAGAAACGACTAAATGCAGCAAAGAAATGCAAGGCATTACAAATATCCTTTATGATTCATCTTTATGAGTTAGTAACAATATCAGAAATGTAAACTCACTCATAGTACTCAGCCGCTGGGGTGAGCCTATACTTGGCGTATGACGTCCCATTACCTAGGACGGACCCATTGATGGCTTTGGGGTCGGTGCAGTTGGGGCTGTTCCAGCTGTTGCCACACTTGAGCCAGGGCAGCTCACTGGTCATGGACGAGAACAGGTAGTGGAGAGACCACGCAATGATGACGTTGTAGTAGAAGCCCACGTACAGGGCTATGAGGATCACTGTATAACCTACACCTAAAGAACACAGGGTTGAAAATTAGGCTGACAGTATAATCCTTTTGACAGTTGTGGTTTGTTCTCTTTCAGACTGACCTTTTTGTAAAATTTGGAATACAATATTCTTTGTTTGAACTAAAAAGTAATAAAATGCTCATCGTCTCAACGTCTTACAGAAGAAACTCTATGCTCAACGCTGAGGCCAATACAAACAGCATAATCCTGTTTCAGAACTTTGGGAATGCCAATTTACAGACAGTAATTATTGCCAGAACAGTTACACATACAACTACAGTTTAATACAATACAGTTTAATGTAACTGTATTGACCCTTCAAAATGTGTGTCAGATGGAATGTTTAAAATTCCGGAATGGAGGCGACTGGAGCAAAGGTGAGTTAACGTTGGAAAAACTATAGTGTTTGTGGAGAGGGATAGAATAATTCTGAGCATATAATGAAAAAACTATGGTGGTCATCTACATTTCTGTAAGGACTTGTCCAGTAAAACCGAAAAATCTAGAATCTTACCACCAGCAAAAAGTCTAACTGATACTGATGTGTATATTAAATAAACTGACAATGTGAGGTACATTCACTAATGCTCCCTAACCAGGCTCTGACATCACCTACATGTAGCAGAGTGGCTGTCATTTGTCAAAAACATCTTAATTTGCAATTTGTTTGATGCTGATGCTAATTTCTCCATTGAAAATCTACTATGGTCTTGCCTCCAGTTGCTTCCATTCCAGAATTTAGAAATTTCTGTTTACAGACTTTTAAAGGGTCTATACAATCTTGAACATTTTTCTGAAACATGTTTCAAATTGAATGATTCAATATTTAATGAACAGAAACAATGTTCTGGTTGAATTGGTATTGATTTGACATTTGCAATAAAACACTGAGGGGGTGAGGAGTTCAAGAACAAAAGGAGAGAGCCAGAAAAAGCCAGAGGTGAAACAAAAAGCTAGGCTGTGACAGAGAGATTGGTTTTAAGTGACACTGCAGGGAACAGAACAGGAACTGTAGGGCAAAATGAAAAGGGCAGGACCCAAGAGGGGAGTCAAGAAAATTAGACGTTGGAGATTGGAGACAGGAGGTGCACAGTGAGCATGTGTATGTGGATCACCTTTAAAAACAGGACAGATCTTCCAAACAGTAGCAGCCCCTTCTCTGTTGAACTGGCCCAGGGCAAGTTCCATGTAGAACAACGGCATCCCCGCAATGAAAAGAAAGAGAATATAGGGGATCAAAAAGGCACCTGGAAAACAGAGATGTCATAATTGTTTTACCAATTGGGATGAGGTGAAAGGTCAGGAGGGCAGCCATGATGACAGGTAGGCATGCAGAAAATGTACAGTACAGTGGTTGATAATATCCAACTTAATTATAGTATGTGTGTTTTAAAAAGAAGCATACCAGAGTCAGAGAACTCAGGTCTGTCATTTACCATCATTATTCACAGGACACTTCAGGGCTAGAGTGTTGATACGATACAACTGGCCATTGCATCTGAGATTAGAAATACAGTTCCCTATACAGTTTTTTTTATTGTATATATTATATTTTATTTAAACATAACTTCCACACATTAAAATGCATGAAATACAAAATAATAAATTCTATTTCACAACAAAAATGCGGTTCACAACTTTGATTTAAGCAATATCTGTAGACGCCATCTTCTGTGGCAAGCTCAAAGTTTCACCCACTTTCAAAATAACACATCAAAAGTTTGTTGACTCACCTCCGCCATTTTTGTAGCACAGGTAAGGGAATCTCCAAACATTGGCCAGGTCTACTGCAAAGCCAATCACCGACAGGAGAAAGTCTATTTTCTTGCCCCATGTTTCCCGCTCGTCTTCGTTGGACCCGGGGGGACCTGCCCGGCGTCCGGGGGTGGGGATGATGGACGAGCTGGTGTATTGTACGCCATTCTGGTCCTTTACAAGTATCAGTTCAACCTCTTTCTTCTCCACGTTGCATTGCTTAAGCGGAGCCACAGACGAGAGCTTGTGTTCTGGCAGGACCTGGATATTCATCTTCTCTTGATGCGTAACTCGGTGGAGAGCCCAGGCTGCGTCTCACGGCCCCCTGTGGTGCAGCTGATGGTCTGAGTCGATGCGTTTGGACAAGTTCGACAATTTCACGCTCACAAAAACTAAATTGACCAGAACTCTCCGCGAAAACTATTGGCCACACAGTTGTGTACATTGGCCGCAGACAAGGGAAGAGGAGCACACGAGGTTTGGAAAGGTCTGGAGGCGCGCGTAAAGTTGTGAGACAGTTACGCACGGCCAATCACATTCAAACTCCTTGATGTTGTGCGTTCATAATAATACACGTATAACAATGAAAGGCGAGGCGTGAAAAAGTCAAAATCCTATTTGCCAGTAAGAGTAACACAAGGAGATAAAATACGACCAGGAGCCAGCGTTGTCATTTCAAAGTCACCGTTACTTGTTGCTGTGCGTGAGGCGCTCGTGCCCGCGTTACAGACAGCTCTCCATGCTGTGCTCCTGACGTCCAGATGATTGTGATGAAAGACTGCCCATTCTGAAGCAACTCGAAGACTCGCCGTGTTCTTTTAACTGGGACCATATAAAAGCGAGCTTTTAAACCGCCTTTCTCCGCTCTCTCTCTCTCTTTCACGTGATATTTCATAATTGAACTCTTGACATCCCAAATGTTATGCCCACTTGGGATTTTTGTTTTTGGAACCACCCAGATTACACATGCATCACACTCTCCGCATCTTTATCAAACCAAGAGTTTCAGATATCACATTTAAACCAGGCTGTAAATCTAATACAAACTGGATTCAAAACCTGTTGATCATATACAGAAGGTTGAGTCTGCAGTGTATACCTGTGTGACTTTGCAAGACACCTGTGCTCTCATTAAGGGTTTCTGTTCAAACAAGTCCACACATCAGGAGTTCAATTCTAACATAAAGCAAAACTTTTAATGTTATAGTTTTCAGTTGATCTGTTTCTTCTCTGTACAAAACTGATTGAATTACAGTTTTCTTAGAAGCCGTAAAAAGCACTGTGTTCCATGTGTAATCCAATTCCACAGCAGCTTTGGCCAGGGGCAATGATTTCTATTAGATATGGTTGATCACTTCATCCCATTAAAGTCAATGAATGTCTTTTTTGCTCTCTGCTTCTGTTTTTACAAAAGCCTAATAAAGCTGGTTTTGTGTGTTTTGTTTGTGGAGATTGAATATCTGCAGTATGGTAAAGCAACTAGGAACAAGATGTGGCTAATGTGTTATTAGTGATGTCTTCATTTGTATATGTCTGTGTAACCATTTGCCTCACACAAAGAACTATATAATTCATGATTTCTATATGTTATGTTAAACTGTGGAGTGTTAAAAATGGGTGTTGCAGTAATATTCAGGAGGTCTGAAGATTTCAGTCATCCAGGTTGGCAGAATCAAGACAACGTTACACAGCATTGAAATCTGTGACATGCATTTTCCACTGAGTTTAGATTAGATACTTTAAGTTCTGGCTTTGTGTGTTGACCCAGGAACATGAAGCTAATAAGTGGAGACAATGTACCCTCCCGGAGACCTCAACATCTCAATAAGGTCATAGTCAGCTCGTTTGTGTGCTTTAACTCCTTTTACAATAAAGCCAGTGTAATACTATGGAATTTCTCCCCCACTTAACATACCCCCCAGACCCTTGACTTAGCTGCTACTGTTATCCAAAACAGATGAAACATTACACAAAGACTGAAGTGGTCAAAGTCTTTGTATAATATCTATAGTTTATCTACAGATTACCAGTATATTTTGAAAAATGTAATCGATTTAAATTATATATATAGAGAGAGAGATTTCCCATTAAGAATATCCTTATGACGTTAAAATGCATTCATTTTCTTCTGATTATTCCCACTATACTGCAGGTGCCTGGAGCCTATATGCCAGCAACTATGGGCTGAGAGTCAGAGACGCTAACCACTCTGCCACATGCACCACACTATGAATCATGTTCCCGGTAATTCTTCAAAATATTTCTATGTTATTTACCTTTAGAGGGTACAACACCTGCATTGTTTGCGAGTGAATATAGACCTTGTGCTCTTAAGGTCTGTCTAATAACTTTGGCTTGGAATTACCATTAAGTGGGCTTAGTTAAATTGAGGGCCTTGTTAAAGCTTCCTGAACCAGTATAAATAGCTTTCCCATGTCCCATCAAACACTGATTGTCATTAGGGCTTTCCCTTTAGTATCTGCACAGGTTTAAGCATGTCTTTCCCTCATGGTGTGCACATTGACTCAGATGTGAGTCAGAAGCATGGATCTCCTCACTTATATAACATTATGGAGTGCGTCTGCATATAGACCATAACTAAGTTTGTCACCTCCCTAGAAGGTCATGCAGTTGGAATCCCTAAACAGCCGAGAATGAAATGCACAGACACATTCACGGTCACAGGTTTGGATGGTGGACACTAATGAGGAGGCACAGAAAGGTGTCTGGGCAGCAGGAGGACCGGTGCAGGGCTGCTCTGTTCTGTGGAAAAACCTGGAGCAAGGTAGATAACAGGGAAAAAGTGAATTATCTTTTTCACAACAATACTAATGGTGACTGATGTAATTAAATGTTTTAAGAGTTTGGCTGAAGGCTGTGTTTTTATAAGTCTCTTTGCTGAAAAAACACAGCTGCTGTGAAAAGAGTATCTGGGTGTCTTCTTTACACAAATATACATGGTGTGAACTGGCTTCATATACAATATATAGTGACAATAATATTTTATGTTTTACATTTTAAAAACTTACATACTCATCACTGGGAACTACTAGTAATTGTAGTGTAATAACGATATAATGTTGTATCACAGCATTTTCTTGAACCAACATCAAATATTACACAACATTTAAAACAGACACCTACTGAAAACATCAACTCAATGTTTGAAAACCCCTATAGTTTGCCCCTTGCCTTGAAAGAATCACTTTCCGGTCATCACTAGGTGTCATCTGGTGTGATAAGGAACTGTGACAATGAGGTCTAGAGGAACTCCCTGAAGAACTAAAGGAGACGGTTTGCCTGCCTCTTGTGCTTCTGTGTATGTTTTGTTTTGTGTGTGTGTGTGTGTGTGTGTGTGTGTGTGTGTGTGTGAGAGAGAGAGAGAGAGAGAGAGCGAAAGAGAGCGATAGAGAGAGAGAGAGAGAGAAGAGAGAGAGAGAGAGAGAGAGAGAGAGAGAGAGAGAGAGAGAGAGAGAGAGAGAGCGAGAGCGAGAGCAGTTCAAAACACATCAAACTCTTTGCTCCTATCTGCTGGACCCAAGCCATGTTTTGCACTAAGAGCCACAGGTTCATTGCTGCAAATGTTAGTTCCACTGCCAGACATTGTTCCTAGTTAGAAAACATTAGTGTAAATTATCCTGGAGAAATCCACCGCCTGAGCAGAAGGATGTATGGTGTATTACAAATATTGTTTTTAAATGATTGATGTAGACGTTCAGGTACATCTCGGGTCTGTGTCTTTTATTCATTGAGTGACTTATTAGTTGTGAAACAAATGCACATTATCTATCAGGCCTTCCTGGAGAAACTAAATAGGAAACATATTTCTGAGTTTTGTGTGATTTACAATCATGGTGCACTTTTTTTGACCCATAGATCATTGTGCCCTCTTCAGACAATCTGAAGCATGTTCGTCATAGCAGACAAAAGGCTGGTCAAATACACACACCCAGGTATCCTGTTGTTACTAACAGGGAAGTCTTCTCTATAGAAATGTAAAGCCAAAATAGATTGAATTTGTTCCTCTCCTTGCACAGTGTTTCCTAAAATATCCTTATGTGAACAAAGTCTAATAACTTCGGAGAAACTGTCTCTTGAACTGTTGCACTTGGCGGTTGAGCGGCATATGGTTTGGTTTTATGGTTGGAAGAGAAAACGTCGCTTTATTTGTGGAAAGACGAGACGTGAATAATTTCCTAACAGCAAGCCAGCCATTATACCACCACCGAGCCAATGTTTAGAATGGCTGTTTTAGGGAAGTGTTAAGCAGTCAATGAAATGTTAGTAAACAAGAAATCCTTTTTTGGAGTGGTCCGGAATTACCGTCTGGAAGTATCCCATCATTGTGACCTAAGCCCATTGCCTTGGCTTCTAGTTAGCGATTAAATTCATCTGGTTTAGTTCCACAAAGTCTCAGCATCATTGAAACAGCCTACAAACACTAATAAAACTGTGGGAAAAAAATAGCCCTGTCCTTCAAAAATGTATAGTCGACTGTGTAGGGCAGAGTGTGATCAGATAGATTTTGTTGTTTGTATTGAATAAATGGTTTATGAAAGGTATCTATGTAATTCCATGCCTTCAAAACAGCTGAACTGGACAATGGCTACAGATCCACTCAAAAACACACAAATGTTAGAAGCAGTGCAAAAGTATGTTTAAATACACCTCAATATTGATTCATATTGTGGAAAATGTAAACGAGTATTATTTCAAACAATTTAACAAAAATATAATCTACAAATCATTTCCTGTAAGCAGGTCATATGAACATCCCAAAATGCCAAATGGCTTGAGTTTGACCCTTCCCCGTGTCGCCCTATAAGCCGGGCCACCTGCTCAAACAGAGCCACTCCCAGTGTGTCACATCAGTTTAACAGTAGGTTGTCACCGGTGACCTTTTCTTCAGCCTGGCACAGTGAGGCCTGCGTCCAGTGGGTGTCCACCTGCAGCGACCATTCACTCATTCAGGTCCTCAGGAGACCAAATCACATTACCAATGCATATCTCCCACAATCAGCTGTGACAGGACCAGCCTCCAGGCACGGCTCAAATGGATACAGCAATATCCAAAGAGCCATGCAAAGGCAGCAGGGACCAAAGAGACGAGGAGGCCACTTAGAGATGAGCATACGTTCCACACGTAAGTGAAGCTACAATGGACCTAATTGATTCTCTGCAAACTCATCAATTTTGATTAAAAAGAAATGAAGCTCCGTAAATTGGAAAAGGTTAAAACGATCTGAAAGTCAGAAATCACAGCAGGTAATGACGTTTGTAAACAGCAAGCCTTCAGTACATTAAGTCATTACAATCTTCTAATACTCCATAATGAAAGATGTTTAGAGCTTCTGTGTATGCCATTTGTTGTATAAGCATTATGTGGGTGATCAAAAGGAAAAAAAAAAAGATACAAAAGAAAATTATTTTATTATTTTTATTTTAAACACACATTTTTGATGCACTGTAAAACACGTTTGAATGATAAAATACCAATTATTTTGATTAAATTATATTTTATTTTCCTATGGTACACACCCCACAGCTGTGTAAGTTAGTTCACTCTTACTGAATATATCAGTGACTGCAGGACACATATTTTCTTGGCGCAATCATTCCTTCAAAGCATTTTTTCCTTATTTTAGTTAAGAGACAAATAGAAGCCCATACGGTGCTTTTAATGTACATACTATTAACACTGTCAAACTGCATTCTAAGCTTTGCTTTTAAAGTAATATTACATTATATAAAGTAAGAACAGATGTACCCCTATACAGTTATTACAGGTAACTACTGGCACCTGGTGGCGAGAAACTGAATTTTCTGCATTTACCTCAAATTACATACAACTCTGCCAGGAAGTTTATATTTGTAGCAGATGTAAACACAAGTGGAACACCGGTAGAAATGTAATTTATTTGTATTCTGAACACAAAGTTTGCTGTGTTAACAAAAGAAAAAATAATCACTTAATTGTATGTTGTATAAATAACTCCACTGCTTATTAATGGCACATGAATACCCTGATGGAATGTAAGATGCTGTTGTGAAGAGCTGGTGAGTTTATGCTCACAAATTGCCCTATTTTTTCCACAGTAAATTTGTTTTAGTAAACTTAAAGCTGTGTCGACATGCTGCTGTATCAGCAACAATAATCTTCAGTAGAAATGCAAATGGATACACATTCAGAGCAAACCTCTGACTAATTATACAGGGTCTGTGTCCCTGAGCGTTACAGAAAGTGTAATGCACAGCATGTATGCTCTCAGTACACTTAGTTAATACAGAACATTGTGGGTTAGATCTTAATAAAGCATACTGAACACTAATTACTGTGCAACACAGAAGCACAAAGACTCTTTGCTTAATGTGTGGAGGTGGTGAATTTCTCTCTTATTTACAGGAAACCACCAAGACAAAGAAGTTCACAACTCAGTTAATCTTAGAACAAGCCAGTGTAATGTTAAAAACATGAAATGCATAGTGAAATTAACTGGAAACAAGTGTAATGAAGCACACTCAAAATATCAGCTGTAATCAGTTTTAAGACTTCATTATATTCAGTGGTTTGAAAATATAAGGCACTATACTGTAATAAATTGCAGAAGCTCACTGAAAAATGTATAAAATATAATAAAAATATAAAAATGCATGTAACTATAGTGTGGTTTTTGTAAGGCATTAAATGATTAAAACTGAATCAACTAAGAACATGCCAGTCCTTTCAGATTACTGTATCAGTCATCTTTCTTGTCAGAAGTGCTGTCCTCCATGTTGTCTTCTGAAATGCTTTGACCACTCAGCTCAAGATCTCCGGGCTTGGCTTCTTGAATGGCCTGGTATCTCTGAAGCTCAAGATAAGTAGTAAACAGCTTGGCATATTCTGGATGGGTCTTAGCAAAAGCCTGAAATTCACCTGAAGAAAGTGATCAGTGTAAAGACATGTATGTTGAATGGATATTATTGTACATGTTGGATGGCAAACACTTACTGAATGTGATGAAGCCGGAACCATCTGCATCGATTTCCTTGAAGAGCTTAGCCATGTTCAGATCGGAGACGCCCAAAGCAGAGCGCAGCAGAGCAGTGAACTCTTCACGTGTGATTTTTTCATCCTCATCGGTGTCAAACAACTGCATAGACAAGTGTACAAATGAACTGTATTAAGTGTCTACTAAATGATTGTATTTTAACATAAGAACATAAGGTTAAGCTGGAGCAGAGATGCACCGATCTGCATTTTTCAGTCTTGATACCGATCCCGATATTTGGGATTTGTGGATCCACCAATACCCGATATACACAAATGCAAAAACTAAAGGAATGTAAATTTCTTTCCTTACTTAGTAGTATCATAAATAATAACCCTACAATATAATAAAGATAAGACCAGATGAAGTGTCTAACTTTTGTCATTTGTGAGTTACGGTGTAATATAATGTAATTAGCGTGTGCGTGTTTGTACGTGTGTTTGTTTGTCTGTTAACAACTTTACAAAAAAAAGGTCAGAAATGACAATGACCAATTTATTAGTTATAAGGAGCAGTCCGGATAACTGTCTGGAGCCAAGATTTTATTAACGAACTATCTGTTAGCAACTTTACTCAAAAAGTACCACACCGATTTGGATGACATTTTCAGGGAAGGCCCAAAATGACCAGACCAGTTGATTCAATTTTGGGAGTGATCTGTGGAAATGAGCTGCCTTGGCGGAGGTCTGCACTTACTGAGTGCTTTCTAGTTAGGATAAGGTATAATAAATGATATCGGCTCCAGTATCGCGGTGGTGCAGTGGGTAGATGCTCGCCCTTTAACCGGAGGGTCAGTGGTTCGAGTCCCTGCCCGAGCACACGCTGTCAGGCCTTCCTGTGGACCCACCACCCGCGGGAGGTACCATAAAGGGCTGGTGCAATGTGGATCGGGCGGTGGTCCAAGGCGGGAGTTCCCTGCTTAGACGGCTGCCTCCGCGACCCGGTTTCGGACAAGCGGAAGAAAATGGATGGATGGATGGATAGGCTCCAGTATTGGCCAGATTTACCGATCCAGCTGCTGGCATCGATATCAGATCGGTATCGGTATCGGTGCATCCCTAGTCTGGAGTCTTTGTAATCATACATTTCAGTTGAAGAGAAATTTGAACAGTGTTGTCAATGTGATTTTGTTTTGTATTGTTCTGTTCTATTATTATTATTAAATGTGGTATCAAAAAACATAGTATAGAGTAGTCCCCTGAGTACTGATATAAAGTGTAAAATTTTAGCAACACAATACAAACAATAAATTACATTAAAGTTAGTGGAAGTCCGGATTTTATTTTTTCACTGGAAGCACAGTCAAAGTAAATACACACCACAAGTATTTGGCTAAAAGGACGTCCAAGCATTGCACTCTTCCTCAACAGACATCATCTTGACAATGTCCAAACTCTAAATGCTGCTTCTGTTCTGTCTACACAAGCCCACTGTCTGCTGTGCCTTCAGATCAACTTAGCGGAGTGCCAGATGATTTAGTGCACTCTTCTTTAGTTGACTTATGTATCTTCCTCATAATCTGTTCACAAACCACTAAAAACAACAGGACCGTATACAAAGCATACTTTTATTACTTATATTACTACTTTTTAAGCAGAAATGTTACGATCAAAGTAGTTCTGGAGCTCAAATTTCAGACAAATGTTCTTTTTTAAGTTGTCTTAGCAAACAGAATACAATACAAAGTTGTCAAAAGGTATTTTTTGCCAAAAGCTACTATAAGGATAATATTTCTGTTTTACCTGAAAAGCCATCTGGAGAACATCCTCAGTGTTGGCAGGTCGACACAAGATTGTCACTCCAATGACATACTCTCTGAAGTCTATGGTGCCATCTCCATCCTGAATAGAAACAGGAGCACAACATATGGTATACTAATAGAAACAAAATGATTTCATCAACTTATTTGGCTTATTTTTTCTCACCCGGTCAAAAAGTTCAAACAGCTCTTTGAGAGCCGGGTTAACAGGCAGTTTCAGAAATCTGGCAAACTCCTCAATGGTAATTCGGCCTCCGTTGCATGATCTGGCAATGTTGGAAAAGCCTTCCAGCTCCTTCTTCACATTGTCCCATTTGAGACTATAAATGCAACATTGAGTTGGATTATCAGTATTTCATTTTATTGTTATTCTATTCAATATACAGTGAAGAAAACAAGTATTTGAACACCTTGCTATTTTGCTATTTCTCCCACTTAGAAGTCATGAAGGGGTCTGAAATTTTCATCGTAGGTGCATGTCCACTGTGAGAG
>JAVQKC010175370.1:0-24403 GCA_036025475.1 Philypnodon macrostomus
ATGAGTATCTTAGCGAGTCCAACGGTTCTTCCGATCCAAAGCATTTCATTGCATTTTCTGACCCTGTGTTGAATATGCATATGACAAATAAACTGAAACCTGAAACCTGAAACCAATAAAGCGTGTTTAGGTGGGACAAAGCAGGACTATGAGGGATACTTGACAGAATAATAATCATATCAAATGCATAGTGGGATATCTGGTCACCCTAGACACATCTCATCTTGTAACTTACACCTTTTACATTCTCACCCCTCACTCCTTATTATTTTATTATATCGGCAAAACGACGATATTATGGAAAGACGACGGTCCGCGTCCGCAGATTGTACATATGAACGAGATAACGCAAAAATAAATTGCTGAATCACTTTCAACTGTTGCACACAGGTACATCTTATAAAGATGCAGAACTGTATCAATTTGGCAATGAAACTTGGTACAGTGATTCTCCACAGTGTACCTAACATAAAATATTATTATGACCCCACCCTACAACAAACAGAAAGTCGGCCATTTTGAATTGAATTTGGGAGGTCAGGTAAATTTGACAGCCTCTAACGTGCACATACTTTGCCCGATTATGCTCAAACCTGAAATACCTAATTACCCCCCAGCCCTGAACACATCTGACTGATATGATGGCAGTTACCTCTGTAGCGCCTCCTATAGACTGAAAGAAGAATGTATTTTTATGGAAATTTACAAAATTTATTATATAAAAGTCAAATAGACTCTTCCAATGTTTGTCATGGTTTGAGGATGGGGCCTCTTAATTGCTCATTAACAATATTAAAACCCGTAGAAATCACACAATGTCTGATTAAGGTGCTCGTTGGTGACAGTTGTAGCAGACGTATGGGGCAGACGTATGGGGCAGAAATATGGGGCCATTTCGCCGATATACACCTTGCTGTCGGGGACGACAGTTATAGTTTAATAACCATAATTGAGATTAACAGTCATACTAACCATTGAGCCATTCTCTGTTCCAGCTCTACCCTGTCCCCCCAACAGCTCATACTCCCTGTGTGTGAGCTCGTGTCCGGAGACGTGTTTGGGAGTGGTGGGGCCCCCCGGCTGTGAGGACGTGTGTGTGGAGGGTTGTGAGTGTGACCCAGGCTTCATCCTCAGTAATGACCAATGTGTGTCTATGAGGGACTGTGGCTGTGTGGACCCCACTGGGAACTACCATCCTGTAAGCACCACACATAAGACCTCAGGATGTGAATAATTAATCTGTATCTAAGGGGTACTATCTAGACAAGATACAGTATTTAGATAATATCGGAAAGCAAATTTATTGATTTTCAAATGGCTAAACATTCTCACAAACCAGGTCTATTCTAGGACTACAGTAAACCAAGTCAAAACTACTGTAAGCCAGGCCTCAAACAGGTCTAAATGGTGAATATACTAACTCTAAACCAGGAATAAACAGTATATATACAGAACTAAATGGGGAATATACCCGGTTTTTACAAGGACTAAACTGGGTCTAAAAAAAGCAATAAATGGTGAACATACCAGGTCTAAATCAGGACTAAACCAGGACTACAGTAAACATCTCTAAACAAGGTATAAACAGAACTAAATAGGGAATACTAGGGCCAAACCAGGTCTGAACCAGGTCTAAAACAGGACTAAATGGAAAATCTGCCATGTCAAGAATTTATCCAGTACTGAACCAGGACAAAATGAGGTCAAGCATGTATTGAAGTAAAAATACTGCCATGTCTGCCACCAGGCTGGAGATGAGTGGATGTTGCCGGGCTGTGAGCAGAAGTGCGAATGCCACAGTGGTGGTGTCATTCAGTGCCACAACACCAGCTGTTTAGCTATTACAGAGAGCTGCCAGCTGCACATGGGGGAGTACCAGTGTCGCCCACTAGGTACGGCCACATACTGTACACAGACATGGCATGACATAGAAGGAAATACAAGGAAATGTATAGATCAAGAAATGACACTACAGGACACACATTGTTATTTAACTCTTATATTGTTAGGTGAAAACTGATTTACAATCTAAAACAATATATGTAACATACATAACACCCAAATGTTTTACAAATCAGTCCATTATTCATTTACTCCACATTCACATACTAATAGTTGTATGTCACGAGTAGCCACAGCTGCTCTGGGACAGACTGAAATGGCAGTAATACCATGCCTCTCCATGCACCAAACATCATCAATCTAACACTAACATTATTTTTTAGGCACGATATGTGAACTGTGACTGAGCTTCAAATAAAACCAAGATTCCTTTTTTTTCAGGAAATGGCATCTGTTCAGTGTCTGGAGACCCTCATTATACCACCTTTGATAAACACACTCACCACTACATGGGCGCTTGCTCTTACACTCTGACCAAACCCTGCAACGTCTCCTCCGGGCTGCCGTACTTCACTGTGGAGACTCAGAACGAACACAGAGGCAGCAATAAGAAGGTGTCATATGTGAAGGCTGTAGTGGTCAACGTCAATGGCATCCAAGTGATATTGGGCAAGGGCCGCACAGTCCAGGTCAGTAGAAGAGCAGCATTGGTAACTTACATTAGAACATGTATGTATTTGGCAGATTGGGCACTGTTTTGGTCATAAGCAGCATTAAAAAAATCCTCAAAAAAGTCAACTGCTCGAACTGACAATGTGCTGCCCCATAGGTCAATGGGACATCTATAGTCCCTCCCCTCACCTTCAGTGGTGTGAAGATTTACCTCAGTGGAAAGTTTGTAGTCCTAGAAACATTGTTTGGCTTACGGGTGAGATTTGACGGTAACCACCACGCTGACGTCACTGTGCCAACATCCTACAATGGTCTGCTCTGCGGCATGTGTGGTAAGAACTTCACTGTTAACATTTATATTTGCTTTTCCAACAACACTTATACATTCATACATGGGCATTGTGGGTGATGTATTTTGCCCAAGACACAATGGCAGTATGCCATGGAGCGTGAATAGAACCGTTCAGAGCCACTGACACGACCACTATCTACCCTTTAAAAATGTACCTCACTTAATAAAATCTAGGAAACTGATTGCCATAAAAGTTTAATTCATCGTGTATGCCAGGGGTGTCCAAACTATGGCCTGGGGACCAAATGCAGCCCGCAGAGCAATTTTTTGTGTCCCTCAGACTTATCTCTCAATTGGCTCAAATGGTCTTTTTACTGCATTTGACTCTACATAATTTAAGTCCACTTTTCTGTGTGGTTATTGCTGTAATATAGAGGGACACAAAAGTGAATAAACCTGAACCTGAACATAAGTGAAGTCAGAAAACAGATACAACTGAAGGGACTTTTGGTGAAGCGAAATCGGTCACCTCAGCAAGTGGCCCTCCTCGGTATATATTTCTGACATGTGGCCCTCAGTGAAAAAAGTTTGGACACCCCTGGTTTATGCCTATCAGCAACTATGGGCTTTAGGAGGGATACAGCCTTTATAATGGCCAGTTAGAGGGACATATAATTATTCATTCACACGTTCATTCCCTCAGGGCAGGTTTTTTTTTTACAAATTCAATTCAAAGCCCTGTAATACCTTGAATTCACACTATCAGTTTCCTATATGTTTTTAATGTAAGGGCTTGCGAGACAATTTTGACAAACATTGTTCAACAGGTAATTTCAATGGGAACTCCAAAGATGACAACCTGAAACCAGACAACACTCCCGCTGCTAACACCAATGAGCTCGGAGACAGTTGGCAAGTCCCAGATCCACGGCCTGAGTATGTTTCATTCGTCAATCAATGTTTACTGCCAGTAGACACTAGTGCACTTGAATAACTAGTGTGCTTCTTTCAGCTGTACCAACGGGGGAGGGCAAGAGGACTGTGATCCTAAGGTGGAGGAGGAAGCGAAGAAGCCCACAAGCTGCGGCATGATCACTGATCCCAATGGTAGCACACATATTCACTTCAGCAGTCATTCTAATATAGGGTCAGTGGCATTTTAGAATTAAAAAAATGCAAGCAATAAGATCATTTATCTATGGTGGTCATCGTGGATCCAGTGTTGCCATCTATTTAGTTTCAATACAAATTATAAGGGTCTATCATGTGAATACTAACAATCTTACCTCAAGACTCAAATATAATACTAAATACTCTTATCATATTTGCCAATTTTTTATGTTTCTTACAGTTACAAAAAGGCGATCTAAATATTGAGTCATTGTTTATAAGTAAAAAATAATTTGTGGAAATCAAAACCAAGGCATTACATGTCTGACCCTTCTGTGTTTTTTACCAAAAAATACCGAAAATAGACGAGAAGAACTAGAAGATTAATCACAGCAAGTCAGAATGTTAGATGTTGTGCAGATGGAGTGGGCATAATTAATGATCTTTTATTTATTTTTCAGGTATTTTTAAACCATGCCATTCTGTGGTTCCTCCTGACTCCTACTTTGAGAACTGTGTCTATGACATGTGTGCCACTGGCGGCCAGACGGTGGCGCTGTGCCAGGCCATTGAGAGCTACGCAGACCTCTGTGCAGCAGCAGGAGTGCCCATCGCCTGGAGAAACAACACCTTCTGTCGTAAGTCTAAAAGAACATTATTATTGTCTTAATCACAGTTTATACATAGAACATTATTATTGTCTTAACCACAGTTTATACATAGAACATTATTATTGTCTTTATCACAGTTTATACATAGCGTATGTTCTAAAAGGGGGGGTACCCCTCATTAGCTACAACTTTTAAGTACCTCTGCTAATATTACATAACATTGGATTTTGTTATTCATGCATTCATATTCTTTGACTTATTCCTAGTTATGGTTATGAGTGACTGAAGCAAATACCAATAGGGAACCACACAGACAAGCATAGACTTTTATATTGATTCACCACAAGCACAAAGCTGATTTGTTTATATTTAGTGAACTCAAATCTTGCATTGTTTTAATAAAAAACTTTCCATTTTCTTTGCCCACAGCTCTGAAGTGCCTCCCTGGCAGCCACTATAACCCCTGTGTCTCAGCCTGCCCTCAGCCGAGCTGCCAGGACCCTGCGGGCTCCGGTGGCTCCTGTCAGCACCCCTGTGTGGAGGGCTGTGTGTGTGACCCGGGTCTGGTGCTGAGTGGAGACAAATGTGTGCCTCTGTCTGAGTGCGGCTGCACTGATCACAAAGGCAACTACAGACCGGTATGTGCCTATGGACTAGTTTATTTATGTTTTATTATTTATATTGACCAGGCTACATACACTGACCACTCCACAACTTGACCACTGTTACCTCAAATGATGAATAACATGTAAAACAGCCCTCTGAACTTGACGTGGCAGATGCTGTGGGAATTGGATTCAGACAGTGTAAAAATGTAAAGCAACAAATCTGTACTTTATAATTCACTATAGACATTAGCAATACAAATGTTTTTCATTAGATTTGACCATTTAATGAAAAATAAGAGCTCATTTTGAATTTGATGGCAGCCACACATCTTAAGAAAGTTGGGTCAAGGCAACAAAAAAATAAAATGAAAATTGTGGGAGTGAGCAATCTGCATTTATTTAGATGAATTGCCAACATTTCAGTGAATATATTATAGAAAATAAATAATAACTGCTTGAACAAACCCATAAGTCAAGATAAAACTCATTTTCACTAACATCTATTTACAAAGACCTCCTTTGTTAATGTTTGACAGTATATTCTGGATGTATGTCTGTAGGTTGGAGGCACGTGGTTCACTGAGAATGACTGCTCTGAGCGCTGTAAGTGTAACAGCAACAACAATGTCACATGTGAGCCGTGGCAGTGCAGCCCCGCCCAGGAGTGCAAGGTGGTGGACGGAATACTGGACTGCCATTCTACAGGTCAGCTCAACACTATTAGAGATTATCTACAATTTTAGTGTCTATGAGTGGAATAAAGTAGACTTAAAAATGGAACTAAAAAGTATGTAGTAAAATATGCCTAATCCAGGATTTAACCAGGATGAAACTGGGTCTAATCTAGGACTACCAGGTATATGAGCCAGCAGTGAACCAGATAAACCAGAAGTGAATGCTCTGAATGAACTGCACAATGTCTAAATCAGGATTAAACCAGGACTAAACTGAGTCAGAACCTGGTCTTGACCAAGACTTAACTTAGCTTAGGCCAGGACCAAACTAGGTCTAAAAAACATTATTCAGTTATAATGCTGGAGATGGTCAGTTTATAATGGTCAGAAGTACCATAGTGAAAAACTCTTTTTGGAACTCAAAAATTCAATACTTCAGTATATCCCTTGGAACTCTTGTGCCCCCTATTGACGATCATTCTTCTTCATGTCCTTTAGGTCGAGGTGTGTGCCATGTTGCTGGAGATCCCCACTACTACACTTTTGATGAGGTCATGCACACGTTTATGGGCACTTGCACTTACACTCTGGTAGAGGTGTGTACTGCCATTACTTACTTTATATTGAATTATACACATACTTTACACTATCGTCTCCTTTTCACCAGGTTTGTAATGCAACCATGGTCACTCCTTTTAAAATTGTGGCCAAAAATGAGGAGCGCGGTCAACCTGAGGCATCGTACGTTCGCTCCGTCAGGGTCTATCTGCCCCATGACACGGTGGTGGAGCTGCAGAAGAGCAGAAGAGTTTTGGTAAATATTTTATTATAGTTTAGCTTTTAATTACTAAAGATGACTAATATTTCTTGCTGACATGTATACCTTTTTATTTATTGTTTTAGATGAATGGGCGTCGTGTGAGAACACCTCATACCATTGAAGCAGTTGGTGCCAAGGTGATCTCCAGTGGCTCCTACAGCCTGCTGGACACTAACTTCGGTCTGCAAGTCAAGTTTGATGGAGTGCATCACTTAGAAATTTCAGTTCCTGGAGAATATTTCAACAAGGTTAGTTTTTACCTATCTGACCCTGTTTTATAATGTAAAATGAGTTATCTGTCATTACTATCTTCCCTGGCCTTCAAAAAATCAATTAGCTAAACTTTTTGTTGACTGTAAAGATCTCTGCCCAAAACAGGAGAACAGAGCTGCATTCTTCTGGGCTCTTCCCCTGTATAGCACATATTTACTGAAAACAATATTTGACTTTATTTATTTTTTACCAGCTCTGTGGAATGTGTGGCAACTACAACCACAATTCATCAGATGACAATCTAATGCCCAATAAGAAGCCTGCTAAAGATGTGATTGAACTTGGCAACAGCTGGAAGTCTGAAGGAGACAGTGATCCAGGGTGAGAGAGGAGGCTCATCCAATATGGTTGCATTCTGTCCATGTTTCAAATGGGATCTAAACCTTATTGACCTGTATTTCAGCTGCCAGCCTGACACACGTCCAGATGTCCATCCCAACTGCACTGCGGCGGAGGAGCAGCAGTTTGAGACTCAGTGCTCCAGTATCCTCCTCTCTGACCGCTTCAAGCCCTGCCACTCTCTAATCCCCCCACAGGCCTTCATCGGTAACTGCATCTATGACATGTGCGAGTATGACGGCATGCAGCTGACCCTCTGTGACAATGTGGAGGCGTACGCTCAGGCCTGTCAGAGTGCAGGGGTCACCATCAGCTGGAGGAACAACACTTTCTGTCGTGAGTGTCCCCTCTGCATCCTCTTCTCTCACACCAACTGACTAAATCTCCTTATTGGTCTTCCTCTAAGTCCTTCCTGGCAGCTTCTACCCATATATTCACTGTTCTTCCCCTGTACACGTCCAAACCACCTCAATTAGAAAGCGTTATCTCCAAAACATCTAACATCAGCTGGCCCTCCAATGTACTTCTTAAATTCTGTTACCCCCACTTTGTCTCCTGTCTGTTCCTCCAAGGCACTGTCTCTAAACTAGGAATACTTATTATTTCATGTGTTGTAGGAATTTTCCATAAGTCAAAATGTTGGGGTATAAAAATGTATAGGTCTCTGCTATCACCACTGTCTTTCCGTTCATTTTTACTTAAGCTCTTATCCCTGTTATGTTTTACTGTGCAGCATCTAAATAATTCTGTTTGCATTTCAGCAAAGCCTTGCTCCCCGAACAGCCACTTCTCTGACTGCACGGCGCCCTGCCCCCCCACTTGCTCTGACCTGTTCCCCATCTTCTGCCACCTGCCTCCCAGCACCTGTTTGGAGGGCTGCCAGTGTGACGCCGGCTTTGTGCTCAGTGACAACAACTGTGTTCCTCTGGACAAGTGCGGCTGCCTGGACTCAAATGGAGACTACCATGATGTGAGTGAGATGATAATATTCTTAATCACATCATCTGCCCCCAATCTAGCCATATGCTGCTTTTTAAACGCTGGTGTGTGTGCAGGTGGGAGATTCATGGCTGACGGACAAGTGCTCTGAATCCTGTGTGTGCAGTCTCGGAGGAAAAATTTCATGTAAAGCCCACAGCTGTGCCTCAAACACTCTGTGTGAACTAGACAAATTTGGGGACCGATACTGCAAACCAACAAGTAAGATCTACTCACGGACACAGCCTACACTACAGCTCTGTACAAGCTCCACACTTGTGTACACACTGGGCTCAGTGTAGTCTGTGAAAACAAAAGTAATGTAACAGCTCCCTCCTAAACAGCACACTGGCAAAGTGGTTAGCACTGTCGCAACAGAAGGTCCCTGATTTGAGTTCCACACGGATTCTGTGGAGTTTGCATGGTTCTCACTGTGTCTGGGTTGGTTTGCTCTGGTTTCCCCCATCAATCTAAAACATGTAAAATAAGCTAATGCTCCAGTGAGAAAGTCCTGACCAAGATCCTGGTTTTGGATCCTGGAGAAGGGTCCCCAGCCTCTGCACTGCAGCTGCACATCTAGGTTATGCCCTAGCGGCATTCAGGGATGGATCAAATGTAGAGCACAAATCTCCCTATGGAGACCATAAAGTATACCTGAACCAATTGTCTTCTGTCGGGTGGCCAATAATCACTACTACTATTTTATGCCACCGAAATTCATATTTACCTGTAATACATGTATAAATATTTACTAGTACTCTATAAGATGTAAAACTTGAATTGGAAGAAACAGGTGTTCTTCACACCTTATTGTTTCCATGTAAATGTGATCTGGCTGTTCCATTTTCAGCAAGTCAAGCTCTTTGAGTTTGATTGATTTTGTTTTGCAGAGTTTGACAAGTGCAGTATCTCAGGAGATCCTCACTACAGAACATTCGACGGATTCACCCATCACTTCCAAGGCCCATACACCTACATCCTGGCTCAAGGACACAACCTGCCTGATGCCCTGAACGAAATGGTTGTGAGGAGCAAGAACATCAGGAGAGGAGGCAACAGGAGGGTGTCCTTCCTGGATCAGATGTACATTGATGTCTACAGTGTCAATGTTCGATTGCTGCAGAAGAGGGTTGTCCTGGTATGGCATTTATGCATTTAAACAAACAGCAAATAGTTCTTATGTTGCTCCTGCGTGGCTTCTGTTGCTACATACTGTAGAGTATTCTGTACCCCAGTTCAAGTGTATTATACAGTCCAGCCCAATATAACAACAAAAGCACTTGCCTCAAAGGGCTTTAAGAGACAAACAAACTGGCAAACAGACTAGGGCTGTGTACATGTGTGTCAAAATACAATTTATAGCTATACCATTCAATACTGTAACATTTATTCTTATTGTAAAACTCACCTTTATACACTTACACCACTACTAACTACTGCAATATCTAATACTACAACTTTATTTCACAAAATTGTTTCCTTAAAAAGTAATAATGTGTGTCCACGATTTTAAGAGCAGCCATCAACTGTTGCCTGTTGTTTGACATGCTGACATAACTCAACTTCTTTTGTTCTGTTTTAGGTGAATGGAGAACGTGTGTCTCCTCCTCTCACACCAGTGTCTGGTGTCACCATCACCATGAACTCCAAGCAGGTTCAGCTGACCACTGACTTTGGCCTGACTGTGCGCTTCGATGGCAGCAGTCGTGGAGGTAAGATAGAATCGCTAATCTCTTCTTTGACTTTTGAATTAAGTTCTTCATAAGTTCCTATCTGCTACTCTTCTCAGAAATCATTCTCCCAAGCACTTACAAGAACCACATCAGAGGGCTGTGCGGTAACTACGATGGCATCACCAGCAATGAGTACATGAAACCAGACGGGACAGTGGTGCGAAACCTCAATACATTTGGAGACAGCTGGAGAGCTAGTGACCGGCAGGCTGATGGAGTGAGAAGCTACGACCTCCCTCACACTGTACATGTGCACAGGTAAAATACAGACTTATGACTAGTGTAATCACTAAAACAAACAACATATTTATGTTTGTTGCCCACTTAACCCAAAAGCAATCTGTCTGGTTCTACTAAGAAGCTTAACCGGAGGAAGGAAATGGAGAAGAACAATAATGGGCATGTACTCTGTCCTGTTTAAACGTGTGCTGTCTGGCTTCAGCTTCTACACAAAACAGAGACATTCTTGTGATACTGCAGAGTGCTCACTTCTAAAACAATGGAGCGTTGAAGCAGTGGTTAGCACAGTAGGCCGTTCTGAATGGACGTTGCATGTCTCTCCCGGTTTCCCCATCAACCTAAAACATGTACAGCAGGCTAATCCTCCAGCTATGTACATCCTGACCAAGATCCTGGCTCAAGATCTGGAAATGCCCCATTGATCCTGACAAGTGCTGACAAGTTGCACAAACAGCAAATGCTATTTTGCACCCAAAATTGAACACAAAAATATGTATTAAAGAGTCCAAATACATTACTGTTTTTATTTGTTTTATTTTGTGTTCTGTTGTAGGCGAGAAACAGAGACCGACCCTGACTCTGGCTTTGAGACTTCAGACTGTACATCCTCTGAGCTGGACCTCTACAACAGTAAGAGTCAGTGTGGAGCACTGTCAGACCCCAGTGGGCCTTTCGCCGCCTGCCACGCCTCCCTACCACCAAAGACCTACCAGGAGTGAGTGTGTAGACTAATGGTGTCTAAATGAAGCGTGTGCTCACATTAACATTATGTTTTCTTGTGTGTACAGTGATTGTGTGTTCGATCTGTGTGCGGAAGGTGGCAGTAAGGAGCTGCGCTGTGCCAGTTATGAGGCATACGCCGCAGTCTGCCAAGAGGCAGGTGTCACTGTAGGAGCCTGGAGGCAGGAGCTCGGCTGTGGTGAGTATTGCCACCAAACCTGTTTTCGCTCTCAATGATATCTGGGCAGCTATCTCAAATTCACATCTACTGTCAATAGATTTATTAAGATAATCCCAAAATCTGTAATCTGTAATCTGTAAGGGAAATCATCACGTTATGCTTAGACCTGGTTTAGACCTAGTTTATTCCTGATTATTTAGTCCCAATTTAGGCCTTGTCATACATAGGCATCTAAAACTTCAATAGTAATTGGATTAAACTAGGCACAAGAATTCATAAGACAGTGTACTCTTTGGATACACTAAGCACATGTTTTTTTGACTGCATATTGACTGTACTTTTTTCCCCCAGTGTTGGCTTGTGGTAGTAACAGCTCGTACTCCGCTTGCATGACGGCGTGCCCTGCGTCCTGTGCTGACCTGGCTGCCCCCTCTGAGTGTGACAGCGTGACATGTATAGAGGGCTGTCAGTGCTCCTCAGGCTTCACCATGAGTGACGGCCTGTGTGTGCCCTACTCCCAGTGCGGATGTAACTTCCTCAACCGATACTACCCTGTAAGAATTTTATGTCTACAGTATGGAATGTTGAAATTTACACTCAAAAATATTGCCCAAACCAATAATATTTCCAGTGACCAAATAGAAAATTTGACATAGGCCAGACTGAGATTTGAGTTGGTGCTTGGTCTTGGTTTATTCCTGATTTAGTTCTAATTTAGTACTAGTTTAATCATGGTTTGATCATGATTTATTCTTGGGTTAGTCCTAGTTTAGTCAGATTTAGTTCTGGTCCCTGTTCTTAACTGTTTCTCTCATCCTGGCTTAGCGTTAGTTTAATCCTGTTTTGGGTCTGATTTAGTGATGGTTTCTAGGATAGTCCTTTTGGTTAGCCGTTAATAAACACCTAACTTCTATTAGTAAATCTAGAATCTTCTATCTCTGTTTCATTTTTCATTCAGAAATTTGCTTCATACCCAGTCAGTTGAATATTGCATTATTGTGCAGCCCTAGTTTAGTGTTTGACTAACCCTAATTGTGGTCTGTTCCTCCTCTTTGCAGCTGAATCAGAAGTTTGTGACTGAGGACTGCTCCCAGGCCTGTGAATGCACCACCACCGGGGCCGTGTGCCAACCCAAGAGCTGTGAGCAAGGACACATCTGCGCCATATTCGACTTCAAACGGGACTGCTACAGGGGTTAGTGCTTACCCACATACATAGTGTATACAGACAATAATGTGGTGGATTGGAGTCATGTGGTATTCTATATGAGCTCTGGAAACTGTAGTCTTAGGGAAACTGAGTCCTGTTGTAGCCTTAGTTTAGTCATGGTTTATTCTCAATTCATTCCCGGTTTATTCCTGATTTGGACCTGATTTAGAGCTGGTTTAGTCTTCATTTATTCCAGTATTTATTTCTGCTTTATATATGATATAGTCCTGATCTAGACCTGATTTACTCCTGGTTTATCTCTGACTTAGCCCTGGTCTAGACCCGATTTTTACTCCTGGTTTAGACCTGGTTTATTTTGTATATAGTCCTGGCCTACACCTGATTAATCCTGGCTTATTTCAAAACTAGTCCTAGTTTATTTCTGATTCAGTTTATGGTTTGGGACCAAGTTCAGCCTTAGTCCAATTTTATTCCTGATTTAGTTCTGGTTTAGTCTTAGTATAGTCCTGGTTTATTCCTGACCTATTCCATTTATTCCTGATTTAGTTCAACTGGTGGTAAGTTAGTCTAAATGTGTAGACACCCTGACTGATGTGTGTTGATGCCTCTGTTATCCAGCGAGCCCTTGCCTCAGTTACCCCTGCCTGAATGGTGGAACGTGTGCCGAGGCCGGCGGCAGCTCCTACAGCTGCCAGTGTCTGGACGGCTACACAGGCCCCAACTGTGGAGAAGAAATTAACCCTAATGGTAGCACCTGCTCTTACGTCACCATTTAGTGAAGCGTTATGGTGGATCTAATGCATGTGTTTTTGTTACAGAGACTGACCAGACTGTCCTGATAGCCGTGGTGGTGTCGGTCACTATCGCCGTTGTTATAATTATTATAACAGTTGTGTGCGTGTGTAAACACAAGTCAAAGTAAGTCACACTGGTTTAAGTTACGATTAATTTCCAAGTTTGTGAGAAATATTTGCCTCCAACGGTCCATATGTTAGCATTCTACTGTGGAGCATTTGAGCCCACAGGTGGCGTTAATAGCCATTAGCCATTAGCCATTAGGCAACTTGTGAGAGCCCCAAGATTCCAGGGTCATAAATTAAGCCTAAAATAAATATGAATTATTCAACTTAATTTGGTAAATTAGCATTACAAAGTCAATGCTCCTCTCCAGTTTTCTTTCTGCTGTGGACTGACGAAGCAAGAGAATTTTTAGGTAGGACATCAAAAGCACCAAATACAGAGGGGCCCCTGTTATGTTAGCCCCCAAACCACTAAATCCGCCACTGTTTGATCCTGTAAAAAAAAAAATTGCTGTTGTTGCTCACCCTACTAACGGCCATGTTGGTACTGTTCAAGCGATTGGTCTCTCTCTGTCGGGGGGAATCCTCCAGCTAGGTCCTTTAGCGCTGCACTGCACTGGCTAAATAATAAATACAAATAAAAATGTAACCTTAATGCATGCTTGTTTCTGATATAACAACAGGATTTTGTTGAGTCACTCCTAGGTCCATTTTCCAACCTTCGAGGACGACTGGAATTCAGCATACGTCATAAAAAGCCTTTTGGAAAATTATTGGTCACCTGGATTTGCCACTGTAATTAGTAAAACTACATACAAGCCCCATGAGGCCTAGGCACCTGAATACATAATAACACAATATCCGTGTCTTGTGTATTGGCATCTTCAGAGCAGATGGCAGTAAATAAGAAAAAGATCTGATTTTCCTTCCAGGTCCCAAGTTTATGTAATTCAGATGAAGTCATCCCACAGTGGGTGAGAGAAAACTCCAAGTCATCAACACTTTTTGGGGAGATTTCTGGGAACATACTGTATCTGTGTTGGGAAAGGAGTGTTGGTTAATTCACTGACTGTTTCTATTCTGTTCACTCATTAACAGTGTGTACTATCAAGTCAATCAATAAACACCATCTTCTGCGTCACAAAGGAATACAGAATGATATTAGATTCGATTACAAAGCACTTTTTAGCACTCACAGCTTGTTACAATTGAGTCGATTATTCGTTCGTCCACAGTCACACGTTGGTAGTGGTATGCAGCTCTGGGGTGGACTGACAGATACATAGCCCACCACCAAACATAGCAATCACATTAATACGTTTACAGAGTGTCATGAATTGTAGTAAATGATGACTTCTACTGGGTGGCACTTTCACATGTAAGTGTTATGTTATATGTCAAGTCTTCTGCTCTGTTACTTTACACTTCTTCACAAAACCTTGTGAACCCTGGGTAGTCTGAGTCAGGCTCTGTCCATCTCACTTCATACACACACACAAGCTCAGGTTTACAGCTCTATCAACTCAAAGTGTTCCTCTGTGTCCTTCACAGGAAAAAGAAGCACGACAAAAAGCTCAGCCTCAAGTCATCAGGTAATAGATTTGTTGTTAAATAAGTAGTAGTAGAAAGCTGTTTTTGGGTCTGATAGCTATGGGAGTCGGGTACACTTAGAGTCGTGTACACTTAGAGTTGTGCACACTTAGAGTTGGGTACACTGAGAGTTGGGTACACTGAGAGTCGGCTACGCTGAGAGTTGTGTACGCTGAGAGTTGGGTACGCTGAGAGTTGGGTACGCTGAGAGTTGGGTACGCTGAGAGTTGGGTACACTGAGAGTTGGGTACACTGAGAGTTGTGTACGCTGAGAGTTGGGTACAATGTTCAAAAATAGGGTTGGCCAATATTTGCCATTTGCAATTTATATGGCAAATGATTTTACAATATTATTCCAGAGTGAATGAATGTATGAGTGAATGGTGTGGGGTCAGTAAGCATCTTTAACTTAAGTGATGGTTCTGCTTGACTGGTGAGTGCCCTGTGTTTACCCACCTCAGGCCCAAAGTAACTGTGACAGAATAAATGACACATCAGAACGCTTTATAACTTTGATACTATCTGAGATGTTTTTTCTATACTTTTGACAAATTGTATAATGTTATGTTTGTGTGTGTTTCTCTTAGGCGTACCATATACAAACATCACAGAAGAGCAACAGGAGAATGTGACGGCCATGTGAAACACTTAAACATTATTCTATGAATGTATGTAAAAGACCTTTGAAGACAACAAAATAAAATATATATAAAGAAATAAAAATGCTCGCGTCAGGGCTTTCTGATTCTTTCTGATCTGGGATGCATTCATTTTTCTTTAAGTAGTAGCAGTAAGTCTATTTCAGGCTTCTACAGTCGTTTCTCAGCCTTCTGTGCGTCTGTTGTAGTTCCCTTTCCCTCGCTCTTGAGTGACAGGTTCTATGCCAGTAAATGACTTATTCATAAACATACAAAAAATGTATCTTGCATTGGACACAAACATAAGTGATGTGTTTATTCCTGACTCTCTACTACTCCAAAACCTGAATGGTTAGTCTGACTGTAGCCTATTTGACATCAGGTTAGAAGAGCTAGAGAGAAAACAGCAACAAGAAGAGCTTATCCGATGGGTTCATTAAGTCAGGGTTACAAAAATAACAACAGGAACAGTAAAAAACGATGACTCTTCACAGCTGACTACGTGGTTGGTTTCTGATTATCATTTCAATAAACAAAATCGAAGTTAGGTTAAATGGAGGTGCTTCAGCAGAGAACTTTATGAATTTAGCTAAAATGATTAGATTAATGATGTACCCTAATAGGCTAAAAGTTGCAAAATGCATTATTGCTGGTGGTTTTTACAGTGTACTGTGACACACGCTGCACTAGTTACTAGGGGTATCATGAGGCCTAGATCCAATGAAAAATTTAAATTGTTTTTATTTATTCAGCTTTTAACTGGGTTATGTGCTGGGAGCAAAAGAAAAACGAGATAAAGTATTAAAACAGGTATTCAGAAACCTCTTTATTTAGTGAATCTTTTGGAAGAAGATCCCAGAGGGGTACTCCAGCTTCACTTGTCCGGGGTAAAACGTAAACATAGTGTCACAGTCAGAGCTTGAGTGGTTCCATGTCAGTTCTTCATTTATGACTGACACCATAAACATTATATAACATGAGCATAAGCAGTCACTGGCAATCACACACAAAGGGCTTCACAACATGTCAAATTCATCATAATCGCAATATTCGTACTGCAAAAAAATAGGTTACGCAATAACATTATGGTTCTAGTTGCCAATCCAAATTTTTATGTCATGGTTGAATATAGTCATCACGTTTGACCTTTATTACATTTATATTATTCAGCCCTAAAACATAAAAATGTAATGAATGAGAAGTCGAACAGAGATGTGACACAGTCCTGCCGATTGGTCCACACCAGGCTCATTGTAGAGAAGGCAAGTGCAAAGAATGAAAAATATATTTCACAATGCACAAACACTAGGCTACAGCTGAAGTCGCTGTTGAAAGCACATCAATACTAAAGACATTCACAGAGATTCTCCTCATATGAAAACATAAGCTTAGTGGTTAAAGTCTATCTATTATTAAACCTTCAACCTCTCCCCAGTCTGAACTTGTATGTGTTTTCATTTTTACTCAGCAGCATAATCCTGGTGTGGGCTGGTCTATGGAATACCCCTCTGAACAGGTTATAGTCACTGACACATTTCACACAGCTCTGTTCACATCAGAATATGGTCCATAATTATAATAAGAAAGTCTTGTTTGTCCTTACAGAAGACTATCTGAGCCTGAGTGTCTGGTTGTTCCTCTTTAAGTGAGTGCTGTCCCAGTCGGGGCCAGCCCTCCCCTCGTCCTCTCGGGGCCCTGGCCGGTCTCTGGTCCTGGGTGAGTCTGCCTTTAGTAAAGAGCCTCCAGCTGCCTGCAGTATGCCCGGGGCCTGTTGAGGTACGGCCCGAGGGAACTGTTTGGAGTCCAGCACGTCCTTGTACTGGATCTCCGGGCGGATCATCCGTAAACAGGCTGTCCTGGTGGCATTGTCCAGACCTGGCTGCAGCTCGTATCCCAGGATCTTAACCAACCCGCTCTGAAATGGGCGAATGTTTTTGTCCCGTATCCTGTGAGCCTCCACGGGCTTCCCTCCGTCCCTCAGACACACTCGGGCCAGGTCGTCACGCCTCAGCCTGAGCAGAGCCACCTCCTGCTCCATACGAGTCAAACCAAACCTGTGGATCTTCTCCCAGAAGGTCCTGTTAAAGGCCTGGTATAGGGCCCAGTCCAGGGCATTCCACTCTCGCAGCTTCACCCTCTGCTCTTCTGTCAGAGACAGATTCGGTGGCATTTTGGCCTGAGCTGGTGCCAGTCCCTCAGGTACCTTCCCCACCCAGCTGCTCCCACCTGGTTTCTGTTGTCTTGCATTGAGGCTGAAGGACACCACGGCGTCCAGTGGCCAGCAGAGGGCGTGCCTGAGTAAAATCATGGACTGGTCGAAGTACTCTGACACCAGAACCAGCTTAAACATCTGTTTGATGAGGTTCTCTCCGTGCCGGGCAAGGGGCACAGAGAAGTTAGCGTTGTGGTCCATGCCAAAGTCAAACCAGAGCAGGTTACGGGCGTAGTGGTTGTTGCGCAGACGAGGGTCGTAGTACTTGGTGGGGTTGTCTGCGAAGTCTCCCAGGCTTTTGGCTTTACGGAAGGCAGGAGCCACTTCTTTATAATAAGCAAAAGAGGACTCAGCGAGAGCCACGGGGTCTCTGACAATGGAGAAGTAGAATGTGTCAGCAGGCATCACTTTCTCAACCTGAAAAACCAGAGAGCATGTTCAGAGTATCTTACAGGATAATACTGTGATTTGTACAGAAATGATGCTGTGGTAAAGTTAGTGTAAGACATTTGGATCCTAGAAAAACAAATCAAAGGGGAACAATTTTTTTTAACTCACACACACACACATATGCACACACACTTGCACACACACACACGCTCACACAAACATATGCACACCCACACACACATGCACACCCACCCACGCACACACACACACTATGCACACACACATACACCACACACACGCACCCACACACACATGCACACACACACACACACACACACACATGTACATCCACCCACGCACACACACGCACACATACACCCACACACTACGCACACACATACACGCACACGCATACACACACACACATGCACACACCCACACACATGCACACACACATGCACGCACACACACATACACCCACACACTACGCACATGCACACACACCCACGTGCACACATACACGCTCACCCACACATGCACACCCACACATGCACACATACACCCACACACTACGCACACACTACGCACACACACACACTCACACACATGCACACACACGCTCACCCACACACACACATACACCCACACTACCCACACACACGCACACACACAGTTTTGCAATACACAGACAGAATACACAGACAATAGTCTGAAGCTTAGACCCATCTGTATCATTTCTTAGAGCTTTCATCATTCTATAAAAGCCTGTTCAAGGATCAGTGTAAAATATTTATCAGAAATAAATGTTAAATGTGTAACTCCAGTAAAGTGGTTCCTTTGATAAATGCTCTTTGAGGTCTGTGCTGAGCCTGTAGATTGATCATACCTCGGCCTTGTTGAACCTCATGTGGTTGCCCATGATGTGGAACTCCAGAGCCCCGGGGCCTCTGTAGCCTTTGACCCGGTGTGCGTTGAAGGGTAGGGGGTAACCCAGCTGGTAGCCCAGCGGCAAGGCGAAGCGCAGCCCTCTCTCCTCTCCGAAGCGGTACAGCATGTTGAGCACGGTGCTGCTGGCCGTCTTGTGGGTCTTCAGGAACATGATGTGTGTGTGGGGCTGACAGGCGCCCAGAGAGGGCCCCTGAGCATCTGGGGACAAGAAGATGGAGCGAGCAGCTGGAGGCACACTGCTACACACATACACAGACAGTTACTTCCTGGTCTTCAGAGTCACATTTATCAGAAAGTAGTGCTTAAGTAAAACCACAGTGGTTCTCCTGACCCTATCTGAGTGAGAGGAACAGCCACACTGAAAAAGGGGGACTCCCAGTAATTACACACATAAACTGTAAACCACAACATAACCCCAGCTAATTGTATCCAGTGGCTAGTGGTTGTATTGGGTGGGAGGGGGAGGGCTAACAAATGCTGACAACATTCAAGAATCCCCACATGACTAAGAAGAAGCAGAATAATGACATTTGCCAGATGAACTTTAGAAATGACTCAAAGACAGTGACAGAAGACTGAAATTGGGGGAGCTATTACCCAGGGCTAATATTTGAGGGGGCAAGATGGGGCATGTTTCACCCCATCCCAGTCCCCCAGCCACAAAAGAAAACATTAAATTATTGCGGGTTAATTTTGCCTATTTGTGGGTGGCCTAGTAACTACTGTATATATTGCCTGCTATTATACAGGGCCGTAGCAACAGACAGTGCAGCTGGCCCCAGGATTTTGAAAGAGTCCTATTTTGACCAATAACCTTGCATCTTAGTGGGATTTTTTTGGTTCAGGTTCCAGTTTTTTTTGTATTATTATAAATGTGGGCAGGCAACAGAATGCGCTTGATTTCCTTTTGGGGGCCCTCTCTGAAAATCCGCACTGGGGCCCCTAATTTCTATCTTACGCCACTTCTCTTTAGCATTGTGTAACGTCATGTAATGAAATGGTGGTGTGTTTACCTCTTGTGAAAGATGACCCCCAGCAGTTGTCCTGCGAATGCCACGGCCGCAAACACCAGCAGGGCCTTCCACATCCAGAGGGGCCCCGGGCGAGTGCACCCCAGCCACCGCAGCATCCTGCAGCACACACAAAACACACACCATCACACAACATTGAAAATGGTTGGCAATGAGAGGAAGGCAACATAGATGTTTTTTTTCCAGCACAAAATCAATTTATAAATGTAAGTCTGACCCAAGGCATGATTGAAAATGTCCAAAGTGGCAATAGTACACTACTCCCCTGGGGCAGACTGACGGAGGTGTGGCAGCGTTTCAAGTGTTATATTGGCATCATTGGTGGTGGATGAAATAATAGACTAAATAACAATAGGGTGGCCACATGGAATGAATGTAGGACATAAAGCCTGTAAGTAGAACAATGTGGGACATGCTACTAACCAGGGCTTGACATTAAAGCTGCACTACCTGATTTTATAAAAAAAAAAATTAAAAAAAATAAAAACACCTAAAAATGTAATGAATGAATGCCCTCCCCTCCTTTACCCTCAGCCTGTGTCTCTCACATAAAACACACACTGCCTGGTACACGTTCACAGACAGAAGTGTGACAATAATGAGGACCGGTCTGGAGTTGGCTCTTAATAGTTTGAACTAAAAACAAAAATAGCTGTGAATAAACGGTGACTTAAATAAAACATCAACTCCTCATTATCCAGCTATGCTTAAAATGTCCAACTCATTTATAGTGAAAACTCATAATCATACACTCCGAGGGGAAAAGATATCATTTTTTTAAATTGTTTTCATACTTGCTGGTTTAATTGGCTAGTATTTTTTTAAGAATACCAGCCACAGTGGCGAGTGAACACAAAAGTTATTGTTAAGCCCCGTTACTAACAATGTACAATAGTAATCATTATGTCATATGAGACTAGGAAGCACTCAGGAAGAGCACAGACCTCCGCCAAGGCAGCTCATTTAGGTCACTTCCAAAATGTAACCCTTCCATGACCTTCCCGGAAAATCCTGGATCCAGACGATGATCTGGATCACTCCATCCAATCAATTGTTCCTCATGATATTCCTGACCTTCACTGGTCAGTTAGAACTTCATCTAAATCCGTTCTGCAGTTTTTGCGTATATATAATGAACAAACGCTACCGAAAACATCCCCATATTGTCATTCAGCATGTCAAATATTATCAAACATTCAATGACTGTAGATAAATAAAACATAGCAGTAGTAATAGTGCATGAATCAAAATGTGGGACATAACCTCATTTGTGGGACACTAGATTTGAGCTGAAAATACTGTGCAAAAGTAAAGTGGGACATCTGCTCACCCTATGGTGAAATGTATGTCTGTTTACATCACTGTTATCTGCTATCACACATTACATACTTGATGGTTCACATTTTTTACTTGACAGAGTAGTTTCAGCATGAACCTGTTAGTGGATACCCAGAGGTGGATACTTCTGGGGAAATTCTGTTCCTTGTTCCTTAAGTTTCGAAAAAATATAATTCACTTTTTTAGTTTATCTTTAGAGAATATCATAATCAGTTTATTATTTATTTTACCCCGATCACAATTATTTTTTTTGTTTTTGTTTTTAACAGTCTGTACTCCTGAGCCAGTACTTTTCTACTCTTACTCGAGTCATTGTGTGATTGTGTACTCTTTACTTACTTACGTATTTTTTAAGTAACAGTACTCTTGAGTAAAATGATTGTCTACTCTACCCACCTCTGGATACACGTATGTTGCCCGTGCATGTCCATGTAAATCTAATATGCAAAAGGGTCATTATGATTTCTGGAACCTGTAACTTTGGGTCTTAGGCGGGATACACCCTGGACAGTGACCATTTGGTGACACTGTATAGCCCACACTGACCAACATTTAATCAACCTGATGAACGTGACCTTTTTGAGGAGTACCCACAGTAACACGGGGAGAACACGCAGACTCATCCGCCTCCGTGAAATCAAATGATGCTTTGACACCACAATATAGTCTTACAGGATCCGGCTCCTTCCAAAACAGGCACCGTCCACTCAGCTCTTATGCAACTGCAAGTGGGAGGAAATATGAAACCTGTGCGATATTGATGATTGATGTAGAACATAGAAAAAGCCGCACAAGCCCGCCCTTGTCCCCCCGCCAAGCAGACGCACAGCCAGACAATGGCACAATAACAAGTGTTCAGTGAAGGCGCTTTGTAAAAGGACCGAGCTAGTATAGCCAGGCCTGCGCGGTGGTAAACTCTGCGCCCCCCACCCACACCTTCTCGGGTTTCTGTCCCAAGGATCTAAGCAGAAATGTGGGAACGGACTGTTCGCTCCTCTCGCTGAAGGACCTAACCGGAGTGAACAGTGGTGAATGGGGAGGACAGTACCTGGCTCTCCGCCTAAAAAGCATCGCTGATTCGGGCCCGCGCTCGCTGCTGCTGCTGTTGTCGTGATGTTCCGGAGAGCCGCTGTGAGCATCTCGAGTGTCGGCGTGCAAGCTCGGGCCACTCAGCTCAAGCCATCACCACCGTGGCCGGGGATAGGTCCTCCGCGTACGGCCGGGGCTGCGGTGAGCTCGTACCCGGGTTCAGAGAAGAGAACGTGCAGCCCTCCCTGGTTCAGCTCCTTTGTGTGGCCGAGCTGGAGGAGCCTGATCCCCGCTGATGGCACCGCGCACAGGGCGAACCACCCTCCGTCCGCACACCGCACCGACGCTCAGCCGCAAGACAGATTACTGAGCGCACATCCGGGTACTTCCAGAATAAAAGAAAGGAGGCGTACGTATAGGCTGGGCTGTACAAAGAGTTATTTCCCTTGAGGTTCCTTGGCTAAACCATACTAATTCGAACTAAAATTACCAATCTAGCTTCAAACCGGACCTAAATAAGATCTAAAATCATAACCAGTGCTAAAACAGGACTAAACCAGGTCAAAACCTTCACTGGGGCCCAGGGACACTTTGGTTTTGTCGTGATTCGGATCTGGTTTAGACTTAATTGATTTTATCCTGGTTTAGACCTGCTTTAGTCTTCTAAGTGTTAATGCTTCCAGACAATTTCAAATTAAAAAAAAAGTCCCCATTGCAATATTTGTCATAAAATTCAACAATTAGATATTTTTTGCCAAACCATGCAGTCCTATAAAGTAATAAAGAGTCTGGGTTCCACAAAGGTCAATGTTGTTTTCAATAGAGATTTTGATGAAATAGGTGACTAGGCTTTGTATTTTGACAGAACATTTAGTATTAAGAGGGTCACTTTTTGGATATATTGAAGAAGGGAGTGCCTGCTCTAGACAAAGAGTTTCTCATGGGCGTGTCATCGGTTAGGCTTAAATACTCCACAGTACCAGTCCAGTGGGAAGCAAGAGGAGAACACTGCTGGCATGAATCTTCCGAGAAACACAATGATCTTGAAATCCGAGGCAGATGATTAAAATCTCCTCTCCCGCCTTTACAAGTCTGCACAAAGGCTACAGAGAACGCACAATGGAGGGGTTGTCCAACTAAATAAAAGTTTTGATCCTGTTCTGATGCTGTACCCTTAAGCAAGACACTCCACCCACTAATATACAGGGGCTATCAGTGTGATTGTGGTGATTTTTTTTGTGGTGGTCAAGATATCCACAGATATAGGGTGACCAGATGTCCCACTTTGCGATTGTTTTCAGCCCAAATCCAGCGTCCCACAAATTGAAGCTATACAGTATGTCCCACTTTTTGTCTCTAATTTTGATCGCAGCACATTTTTATTTACGTTTCAGACTCGTAAGCGCCAAGCTACTCCTGATGCTGACAATACTATACAAATACAATAATTAGACATGTCCAACATTGTTCTGGTTTGTCCCACTTAAACTGTCCCACATTCAGGGCTTGACGTGATTTTTTTGTGGCTAGTATTCTTCAAAATACTTACAATTTCTACCGGCCACAATTTACATTTTCTCATATGAACAGGGCTCGACTTAAACACTAACCAACTGGCCAAATGCTGGTAGATTTTCATTTTGGCTAGTTACAATTTTACTCTCACTATCCACATTAGCCCCATGACCAAATGCAACAGATTTGGAAAAATGACAATGAAATTCTGACTAGTAAAACCATGAATGTTGTTCATGTGACAGGAAACCAGGAAGAAGAGTGGAGAATGAGCTGGCTGAGCTAAACCCTGAGTTATGTGTTTTGAAAATACCTAACGAGAGTGGCAAGCGAGCAAAAAAAGTAACATCAAGCCCATGATTGATTCACTGAAAAAATACTGTAAGGTCATATTCCATTTTTTAAGCATAGCTGGAAAATGGATGGCTTAAGTTTGTATGTGATATGTATGAGTATGTATATGTTGTGTCATGAGTATGTATATGTTGTGTCATGAGTATGTATATGTTGTGTCATGAGTATGTATATGTTGTGTCATGAGTATGTATGTGTTGTGTCATGAGTATGTATATGTTGTGTCATGAGTATGTATATGTTGTGTCATGAGTATGTATATGTTGTGTCATGAGTATGTATATGTTGTGTCATG
>JAVQKC010175373.1:0-18355 GCA_036025475.1 Philypnodon macrostomus
AAAGTAGGTGGTTCAAGCCCCCATCCGAGTGCACACTGTTGTTGTGTCCCTGGGCAAGACACTTAACCCACATTGCCTATGAATAAATGTGGTTGTGTGATTGGTGTTTGGTGGTGGTCAGAGGGGCCGTAGGAGCAAACTGGCAGCCACGCTTCTGTCAGTGTGCCCCAGGACAGCTGTGGCTACACAAGTAGCTTACCACCACCGGGCGTGACTGTGGAGTGAATGAATAATGTAAATGTAAAGCGTCTTTGAGTGTTGAGAAAAGCACTATATATAACTGATGCATTACTATTATTATTATTAGAAGGCCACATCAGACAAGAGTTTAAAAGGAATGGCCACAAAAAAGAGAATATCCAGTGAACACCTGTTTAGTGGGCAAAAATGCACAGACACTAGTGTATTTTAAATAGCAGACTAAATAATGACCTGAGGCGACCAGTCCATGCAGGTGACAACACGATGCTTGGACCAGTGTTCATCCATAAACTGCCTGTTCAGAGACAGTTTGGCTCCGGCCTGGATTTCCCTGAGAGAAAAAGAAAGCAGTATAAATCAATAAAACACTTCTTCAGCGCAATTACAAGTTTTTAAAAACACCAGTCGTCCAATTATTACCCCTCCTTCTCCCCCAGGTTGCGGCCGCTGTAGTCAAAAAACAGGTCCACGTGCTCAGACAGGGCCCGCTCGATAATACGGCTGCTGTGGTCGAAAAAGTTTACAAACTCCTCCGAGTGCAATATCTTCAGTTTTTCCTCCTCCGTCAGCTCGTGGGGCAGTGCTAAAGAACACAAAATAGGTACAATTAAGATAAAGATACCTGCTACGAGTTTGCTAATATAGTAAATGGTACATAACATTACTATGGCAATACGTTTTCAAGTATTTTTTAGCATTTTGTACCTTCTTCTTCTACTTTCTGGTCTGGTTTCTCAGTCTGAATCTCCTCCACAGGTTCAGGTGGAGCAATTTTTTCCTCCTCTTCCTCTTCTGTTGTGATAAAATAAACAAAGAATTAATAAAAACTGGTATTTCATTATTACAGGTTAACATCACAATGATAATCTAGGCCTTTTCTGAAACATTTACATGCAGCTTCCTTTAACCACACATTCATGTCTCTATACAACTGGTTTGTACCTTTTGGTCACTACATGTCCCCCTTCCATTATAATAGTATTTCAATAAAAAGCTCCACCCAGTGATTATGAGCACGACAAACGACGGTTTTGTATCTCTGCCTTACATTTGTTTGGTTTGTCAGCACAATGTGGCCTTTCAAACACAACTTGGTTTCCCTAAAGCGGAGAAGTTTGTCATTTGTGTTAAATAGACACAGCTCAGCGGGTGCCTTGTTGTCATAGGGACCCCTGCCTATCCGAACTGTTAATGAGAGCAGTCCATTGAAAAGAGAGGAGCTGTCAGTGTAGCAGTTTCCCTGTGTCCATGTAGCAAGGCCACAGGGCAGTGGGGCAGAGGGTGTGGAGCAGCTGCCCAGACCCATCCCTTTGGTCCGGCCAGATGACGGCATGGTGCACAGGCAGATGGTGATGCTGCGATTGTCTTGTGCTCTTCAGAGGTGGCATGGGGATGGCACAGAGGTTTTCCGCCTGGCTGCCCCGAGACAAGCTTCTCCCTGAACAGCAAGCCTGCGCAATTACCATCCTAGCAGGAGGTCTCGCAACTCCTATTCAACCTCGAAGAATGTACAACAAAATACAGGCCAGACCAGCTGGCAAACTGCACACCGGCCCTACCTCAAAGGAGGGCCACGCTTTTTCTAAACACATCTCATTGAGATGGTATATAGAACTCGTTTTCAATGTAAAAAACAAGAGCAAAAGCAGGACAAACAGATTCATGAGCAGACCAGGATTCAGCTTGCTTCCTGCAGCCGCTTTTCTTGGTGTGAGGCTTATAGTTTATCTAAGATGACAGCGCTGCATGACAGAATTCCCTTCCTACTGAGATAATCTAAATGATAATGTCATCTGTCACTTTGTCTGTAAAGTGATTTAGCCCGTTTCTGAGACCGAGGTTTGGGGAAGAAGGTTATTGGGTGTGCTGATGAGTTTACAGAACCAGGTTGATGACACAAGGCATTTCAATGTACGACCATACTCTGCAACCAACAGGAGAAGGTTAAAATCTTTCCTTTCAAGGGCCTCAATCAGGCTTAAAGGAAAACAGTAATCACTGTCTTTCAGCTAGTCCCGGCCGTGCTCGTCAGCCCTTTCCCTGGTGAGGCAGCCAGAGCAATCAACCTGCCAGGCATTAGGAGCGGATAGACAATCTGAAAATAAAGGGTATAATGCACCTGCCAGCCAAAATGGCCATTTGGAGAAAAGCTAGTGATCCTGGCGACCCCGCTGGGGATATGTCGGGAGTGGGGGGCGATGGTAGTTGGTGGAGGAAGTGGGGCAGTTTGGGGGGGTTGCATTTAACAGAATTCACCCGGATCACCAATGTCCCATACACTGACACATCCTCTCAAAGCAGGCCCAATTATGGCTTTTGTCCCACTTAAGAAATAAAAGCTTTTCTGGGGGGAGTCAGACAGAAGGTGTGGGGGAGAGTAATCACAGGTCTCGGCCCGTGGACAATATATTAATGCAAACGCGGCGTGCGGCCGGTGATGTACAACAAAGTGACCTCTGCTCTGTGCTGCAGGTGTCTATCCTGGGCTATGCGTCAGAGCATGTAGATACACAGACTATAGGCTTCTTCCACAGCGTCAAGTTAGCACAGCAGGGTTACATACAGTACACTCAGCAGGAGAGCCTGTCTCATCTTCTTTGAGAAACTAATTGTGCCCTGCATTTGAAAAGTTGCAATAACCCAAAAAAGACGTAAGTTCATAAGGTTGCATTATAGACTGGTTCTGAATTTGAATGTTTCAGCTATTGTGTGGTCTGGTATGTAATATCTATAATAATGATTTATTATTTTTTTATTTTAGATTTGAAGAATGAATGTGTGAGTATAGGTACATATTAGTTAAAATATTAATACAATAAAAAAATAGTTCATGGTAGGGGTTGTCTTCAATTATTTAAAAAAATAATAAATAATATAATAATCTAAAAAATAAAAACACCCTTTAATGGAGAGAATACTTACATTGAATCTTTGAATATATAACTATATCGCCGGTTACTGGTCATTTGTAACATACTTGAAAATGTATAAAGTTGTACTGATTTGGTGCAAGAAATGTGATCAGATTTCTATCTCTGAAACAGTAGCCACTGTATGATACAATAGATATTTAACACTAGTAATCATCAAGTGCATAAAAGCTGACCACAATTACAAGTGGCACTTCAAACAAGAAGGCCATTAAAGGGTTTTATGATTAAAAGTTTTGACCTGCCTCCGAATTCAGCGTGATTAAAACAATCACATTCAATTAAATATTAGATTTACTAAACTGCTCTGCATACTCAAATTCCTGACAAGCCTTTTTTAAGCGCCGCACAAGACCAGCCACTCCACACCCACCACCCCCAACCTCCAACAATATCTTACTCTGTAATTACAGCCTCTTGTTGAGAAGTGCATATTGATGCTGCATATTACCTAGTAGTGCATTTTAGCAGGACCATGGTAGGAGCACTACAGTATTAGCATGCTCATATCAAACCATAACTGAATGTATTTTAACAACACATTTTGATAGGTGGATGTGTATATTATATAGAAAGATTACATTATTCCCAAGGATAGAGTCAAGGCAGTATTTTACAGCTAAGGTACCATTTGCATACAAACTGACTTCTTACCTATCATCTAAGCAGTGTTTTCCATTTAGTTTTTTATTTAAGATAGGTATTTGCACAGTTATTTTTAAGTGTTTTATATTTCATCTCTACATGTTAAAAGGATATTAAGCATTGTACCGAATTACAATATTCAACATTCATCCCATATTATACGCTTTTCTACTGATGCTCCAATATATTGTTTAATTTGGATATCTTGGTCTAATCTTGATCTAATTGTATTAAATTAGCTACCATTTATTCCACTGTGTAAAAATCTCAATAGAATTGCAATGGACCTCATTAATAGTTTTATACAGAAACACTAGGCCAATCACAAAAACATATATTTTTTTCATACAATATTATGACACATTGTTCTCTAAAATGTAAGGTCAGTGGGGCAGGTAATGCTCAAATCCATCCTTCCATGCTCCTCATGCCGACTGCGGGCACCCTGGGTTTGGTAGTAGCCAGGCCGCGGCAGCCATGTTACTCTAATGCCACCGCCCGCTGACCTTGAGAGTGCCGCGCCATTGCCTCTTTTTGACAACATGATAAATCGCTCAATCAGAGCACGGGCCCGATGCCACCCCGCACATCAGAGATGCACGAGGGAAGCGGGTGCCGGCTGGATGGGGGATGCCGTCTCATCGAGTGCCAGAAGTGATGGTGTGAAAATGCACAATGTCACTGAGTGTGTTTTGTTATGTGCCTGTTCGGTGAAGGGAGAAGACAGGGGAAGCGAGGGAGTTGATGAAATGATTACATAGTGGCAGAGAGGGGAAGGGGGCCTCGGTGTTGAAACAGCTGGCAAGAAACCATCTCTGTTTAACACACTTTTACAATGCCCAGTGGAGTCCAGAGGAGGAGCATGGGGACGCTCTTCATCCTTCAGCAGTTCTGAGCTTTATATTTCCACAAAATCACACACGCTTTTTTATACTCACTAGTCATAGCATCTCAGAATTTCTTTAATGTGCGCGTTACTTTTCAATATTGACAAGGGTTTCAAGGATGAACATTTGCAAAAAGTTAAGCAGCCAATGGCTCTATGTCATTAAAGGTGGAAGGCTATTATCGGATTAGTCCAGAATATTGTAAATGCCTGACCCACAGGCAATATTAGAGTTTAGTTTGTCCTTTATGCATATGTCTGAGTAATTATTCTTGCAAAATACACTCACTGGCCACTTTATTAGGTAGGTTGTACCTAATAAAATGAGACATGGTGCGGCCTTTCTTAAGCAGCTTTATTTTGGTTTTTGATATTGCATTTCTATTATTGCAAACCAGCCTCTTAATCTTCTGTGATAAAATGATTAGCTATTTGAGCTCACATGCAGGTAAGTAGGTCAGCAAATGTAAATGCATTGTAGAAACTAAACATGTAGTATTGCTGTGTGCTCTCTGGAAGTTGAATCATCAAAATAGAAAAAAGTAAAATCCTCATCAGAATTCAAGTCAAGCGCATTATTCACCAGCTGTCATTACAGAAATCAGCAGTGAACACGGAGCACAGCCACAAATAATGCATATTTTATGCAACATGTGTCCAACATGTGGATGTGAGTAGTAGCCTAGATTTTCTCTTTGACCAACCACATACAGTGAATGAGCACAGCAATTACATAAATATGGACACGCTCCAGCAGCAGAGAGCAGCTGTATGCACTGCCTCTATATCTTAGCTCCCATCTCATGCTCCTTCCTGTCACCGCGCTCTCATCCTCATCATTAATTAGACCAGAGCCCAGTTTGCTGTAGAACTGCATGTGAGGTCTGTGCGAGCCAGGCTTGTCTGAATGTAATCTTTCCTCTGATTTATTCTGTTTCCTGGATTATTCCTTTGATTTCATGGGAAAGCCAAATCTTTTCCACTTCATTCTTCATTCATATTATTAGCGCTGTCTGATATAACTGTGGCCATAGCTATGTTGAACACCCTATTAAGGTTAATAGAAGTTTTTTGTTCATTATCAAATATGAAGGACTAACCCATGACGTAAGTCAGCCTTCAATAAGACATAGACTAGTCATTAGTTCATTTACATGACGTTTTAAAATTTTGTCATAACATAATTTCATTTAAGGACTATAGAATAATTCTTAGGATACATACAGGTTCTTCTATATAGATGTTGTGTTAAGGATACAGCTTTAACAATACATTTGAGCATCATAGAATTATATCATGAGTAGAAAATATGGTAATGAGAGTATCACCTTCTTTTTGCTGGGTGACCGCTGGGGTCTGCGTCTCTTTGGTGTAGGAAACAATTTCACGGGGAGGGAAGTCTACATGTGTGACTTTGGCCATTCCCAGTTTTGGAGTTATACGCCTACAATAAAAGACAACAATATAAACATTGCACTATAAAACAACAGTATTAAAACAATTAGCATTAAGATGGTCTACCTGTATAACCTTTTAACTCATTTGCTCTCACCTCTTTGTAGGTGGATCTTGTGCTGATTAAAGTAAGTATGTGAATGTATTATGGGATGGTTAAAAACACTGTATGTTAGCATAGTTTAACTGTTATGAACAACTTAACCATTTCATCAATCATCATGACTTCGAAAGACATGCTTTAGATTGAGAGAAGGGAAAATGACCAGGAAAGGAGAGAAGAGAGTGTCCAGTACCCCAGCTCAGAATCAGAGTGAAGTTGAAGAGTGGACGGGTCAGAGTCCCAGTGCAGAGTCCTGGTTAGTGTCACAGCAACAAGGCAGCATTAGTGAAAAGAAAAGCACAAGCACAAAATGAAGAGATGATCACGTTAGCATCATGGCACACAACATGCTACTGAAGTCACATGAGCTGAATTGATTTTATAATATAAAATTACAACCTCAGCTTAAAAAGTAAGGGCATGTTTTAAAATGTAAATCAATGCAACTGTTCAGAGAAAACGAGTTCTGGAAGACATTCTTTTAATGCTTGAGGACCATATGCATCCAACCTTTCTGAAATGCTCCATTTATGCCCTCAATATCAATCACACTAGTAAAAGTGTCAAAATTGTGATACAAAAAAAAATTCTTCAGGTTTTTGTCTTGATTTTTTTTCTGTTGGTCATCAAATTAAAATATATTTTGTTCATGAATTGGTAAATATGTGGATAAAATAAAACCAAGCTCCAATCACATTAGACTCTGACGACACAAAACCCCTAGGTAGGCATCTCCTTAATCTGTGAGATGGCACATGGTATAACATGGTGCCTGAGGGGCTGATGGGCCCCAACAGTGTCACAACCAAAGCCTGTGAATGTTGTGTCGACAGAGAGCACGGCAGAGCATGGACCCTCGGGGAGAAAACATGACCTCCATGTGTGTAGGAAGTGGCCAGGCTGGTGAGGGAAATGACTCAACACGTAGAGGGGAACAGCTCCCTGGGTCTGGTGGGACACTGGGGGAGCTTGAGTTTCAGCCCAGGGAAGGGGGCTCTAATTAGGGGTTAAGAAGTCCCCCAGGCATCAGAAGCAGCCCGCTGGTTTATTGTTAATTTAGGATTGTCCTAATTCAACGGTACACAAATTAAATAAACATGCACTCCGCTGGCATGAACTCATCATTATTCATTGCAATGCCAGGAAACCTTCAGGTGGTGACTCCATTGGAAGTAATAAAGACATTATATATTGCAAAAGTCTATTTATAACCTTAAACAAACTCCAAAACTACTTCCATTATTTTATCAACATCTACATCTACAAAAAAAACGTTGTATCATTTCCATGCATGCAATTCAGGAAAACCATTAGTGAGTCAGAGGTTTGAAGTGGGAACAGAGTGACTGGGTTAGTACCTGGGCCCCGCAGCTCCATCGGAGTCCTGGCTCCCGGCCTCGCTCGGTGTGCCCGTGGATTTGGCAGTGGGAGACATGGGAGGAGGCGGCCCTACACAATAACAGACAGAAAATACTCATCTTTTACACGCCGAGCATGCTTAGGTGTTCACAACAGAGGACGGATGTATTACCACTGCTGTGTGATTCCAAAAGACTACATACAATTTGGAGAGAAACAATATTTTGAATATTGTTGACAGCATCATAGCACAATTCAGATACTAATTAGACATATCAAATGTGCGAGTAAAATATAGTAAATAAAAGGTTAGAATATAGAACTAATGCTTTGGGATTTTTTTCTCTTTAGTGGTGAGGAAGGGGGGTGGGAGAGTTGATTTAGAAGACTTTAATGGATCTCTTCTGCCACCTGGTGTTGGAAACATGTCAGTGTCCCAATTTAAAAACTAGAGGATAGTACAATTTCTTTTAGTAATGTCTAGTTTTAATTATGAGATTAAATCACGATTTTAATGAAGTCAAAGCTAAATGAAAGCTCTAAACATAATAGTCACAGTATATTTAAATACGGGAAAATACCCAAGAAATGCAATGAAACAATAAAAAATACATATTGTTCATAATAAAAATAAAAGGTACCGTACAAATATTATTTAAGGGCGCATTCACACCTGCACTCACATCTGGTCAAGGCCAAAAGTGCTATGCGCCTCTTCAATATTCAAAAATTGTCCACGGCCCCAATAATACAAAACTTAGTCAAATATTTCATTTAAAATTCTATTGAAACAACACTCTCTAAACATATACTATACTATACTATACATTGCTTGAAGTGTTATTTGATTGAATATGATATAACTGTCTACATACGTTTCATTCATTTCAAGCTAAATCTGAATTAGCAACTTAACAGTGCCACTATTCATTCACCAAATATTTTAACACACGCCTGAAGTTATTAATCAAGTATACTGGTCAAATGTTGTGTAGGCGTTTTTGTTTTTCATGTGAAACCTACCAGAGGGAGCCTCTCCGATGCCCATACTCTGTAACAGAGCCTCTGCCTCTCTACGTTTTTTCTCCAGGTCAGAGTCATCCTGATGAACTGAGACATCCTTCAGTTGTTCGGCCTGGAAAAAAGAACACGGACAGCTATTATAACAGACTAAAAGGAAATGTTGTATAACTATAATTGACTGCATTCGTTTGTTAGGGACTGTTTGAGATAACAATAAAGCTCGACAATAGAGACAAATTATCTGCAATAAAGTGAAAGGAATACGCAATTTTCATGAACAAAGACTAACATTTTGAGTTCCCAAATAGCCTGGCATCATTTCGTTTTCTTTTACAGTAAAATCGTTTTTTGGTCAACACAATAGACAACATATAACATAATTACAAAAGCTGTTAAGGGTCAGGGACTTGAATTTACATTATAATGACTCGTATTATACAAACACACCTCTTTTTTCTTGCGCTCCTCTTCCTTCCTTTTCTTCTCCTCTCTGATTTGTGCCAACCGTTGCTTCTTCCTCTCCAGCTCTGCTTTCAGCTCATTCTTGTCAGACATGGTGCCCCAGCTAGGAAATACATCAAATCAAATAAACCTGGTTTCTTAAAAATAGAATCTGATAATCAAACTTCTATGCATAATAATAGAGAAGTTTTAAGGCTCATCATGCACAAATCTAAAAACATAAAACACATGTAGATCTGCTGAAACGGTGAACAGTAGCAGCCCCACCCTGCTGCTACTGTGAACAACCGGTAACTGTCAGTGAACTATAAAAAGCTCGTTTGTACACTGATTATTATTTTGTGTAGGCTCTTAACATGTTAGAATAGTGCCCATTCCCTCTACATTTATATTAAAACTCTTTGTATTGTTTTTATTCGGCCTTACCCAAAGCTAGCGTTAGCCTGCATTGTTATGACAGCTCATTCGCATAACAAATCTTTGGTAAATATTACCTAAAGACGCCCGTTTACTGTAATCTTTGCAAAAGTGGTCACTCTTCAACAAAAGTACATCATTTATATATATTTCCATGTGTGAATGAAGCTAACATTAGTGTTAAATTAGCTGATACGTGGCTAGTTTCATCACAGCACTGTCGGGAGTCACATTTAGTACTATAGATTGTAAAACGATTTAATCAGTCTGTCTGCAAACACAGTGAGAACATCAAAAGACACACACGTGCGTATAAAACAAAGAGTAGTGTCTGGATTGTGAACTAACCTTACAGTGAATAAGCTGACCAAAGCCTCCAGCTAACACAGGAAAAACATACGAGTGGAAAGCGACCTACCGATGCTGAGAAGAGTCAAAAAGAGTCTTTGCGCTTTTACATGGCCGTGTCAAATCAGGACAAGCGCCTTTGGACAAGAAATAATAATAATAATAATAATAATAATAATAATAATAATAATAATAATAATAATAATAATAATAGTATAAAATAATAATAGTATAAAATAATAATAATAATACAGTAAAAAAACTTTTCCTTTACTTTGTATACTTAAAAAATATTAGAAATGTAGACTACAGAAAGAATGCCTTTATTAAAATCTTCAGAAAGATGCTGTGACATAACTTGCTAAAACCTGTACATTTGTCTGTCACTGTCAGACCCATACTGAATTTCTTCACACTACCTTAACAATTAGTGTTTTTTTACATTCAACATTTCAAAGCTTCATTTCAAAGCCTGCGCAAAAAGGGGGGACTTTGTCAGGAAGGGTATCCAACATACCAATTCAGCAAATCACTGCACACTAGAGTCAGATGAGTTGCTGTGGTGACCCCAGAAGAGATAAGCCAAAAGGAGAAGACAATCAACAATATAAAATCAATCCCCTTTTTGAATTAGTTGGTTTGGTCATCCAGTTGATTCACTCTTCTCCTGACATCACCACTGGCCTCAGCATCTGCATCAGGAAGTTGAGATAGCGCTGGTTCCACTTTCCAAGTATCCTCTCCTACCTCCTTGGTATGCAGAGAATGCAAGACTTGGTCAGAGGGGCGTTTCCAAGGCGTTCGAGTGGCAATCCAGAGCACCAGAGCCCCAAACATCACCAGCAGCAGGCCAAGAACGTTCACAAAGATCGCTTCAGGTGGAGACTGACTGTACTTTGGGCTCTTTCTGTGTGGGAAAGTGGAACAGGTCTCCTTAACACATAATAGTTGAGGAAATACATTTACTAGATCAAATCCTACTTACAGGCCAAAAATGAGCTTTTCTGTTATGCCCATGAGTGCCACTGCTATGACACCAGCAAATAATAAAATTCCACTGTAGACATGGAGAGGCATGGAGGCTGCTCTCCAGGACACAGGTGTGATGGGTATCAGGTACAAGGCAACTCCAAGGACAATCTGCCCATTGTGATAGAGTCAAGTAAGTTTTACACTGTTTTGTGGCTAAACCCTTAAAATATATAGGAGGTATGTTAACAGTAAGTAGTCTAGTAAATAGGTAATAAACACTTGTATTACACCAGCACATGTTTGATAGGATCATATCATAAATGTACAGTTTGAGGAGAGTGGAAAGCTGCAATAGAAGACTTACCTGTAGGCAGTAAAGTATTACAACTGTCAAACCAAGCCAACTGTGCAGACTGTACATGTTGGGGATTTTGGCAGCATTATGAAAGTCAAACGCAGCCACTATGGATATGACCGCAAGAGTAAATGCCACTAAGTGTAGGCCTGCATGGATCCACTTCATCACCAGTTTGCTGCATGTCCAAGTCCAAGGAAGCCTGTATATAATTATGGCTACAAGAGAAAAGATATTAACAACAGAACTTCACAACTTGACATTGTGATGATAAAATATTTTACATGTTGACTACGTGTTACTTATGCAGACATTTATCAGCTCAATGTCACGCTCAACTGTGTAAACACTGACTCCCTTTAGCTGTTTAGACTCCCTCAGCCAAAATAACACCACTCTCACCCATTCCTTGAAGGAAAATCAAGCCAGCGACTAACAGGAGTGGATGCCAGTTGAACTCGGCCAGACTTCCATCCCAGGCTAAGCCCTCTCTGTAGTGCAGGACCCATATTAGCACGAAGATGACTGAGACGAACCCAAGCAAGGCTGCTGCGCACAGAGCGACCAGGAACTGCCTAAAATTCTCCATAGTAAGATTTAGACGCAGCCTCGCAACAAGCAGCTGCCGTCTCGAGTGGACACGGTTGAGGACGGCGGCAGATCACGTGACTCAAAGGTGGGTGTGGGTCAAAACTTTGAGGAAGACGTTTTGTAACTCCTGCTGTTATAGAAGACTGAGGTCACACGTCATCCAGACTCGTTTTTGCGCAGAGCAGCACTACTAACTCAAGATTTGAACTTAGTAAAATAAGCTACTTGCGACAACACTGGAGCTAACTACAGTCCCGTTACGTAGGCGTGACACAGAAGTGAGTTGGGTTCATCTGAGGAAAGGAGCAGTATTAGGAGTATGCTCAGTTCGACTCATGCATCAGGAACCGCTGTTTTGCGCACGTTAAAAAAGTTCCACTTACAGTATAGTGATATAGCCTATTATTTGGTGCATTTAATATGGCAGTAAATATGCCACCCCAAGAATATAATGTAAAAATGACCATCCATAGGATATGTTGGCTTTTCTACTATAGAAAAGAAGAAATACATGCAATGAAATGGATGAAGGCTCAATATTTATATATATATAAAAAAAAACTTTATTTTGACAGAATGAAAAACACTTTTTTTGATTTATAGGCTACTCAATCTTCTTTTGATCCAACAACATTATCCTGTTCTAGTAGTCCTGAGTTTGTAAACATGACAACAGAAGTTGTTTTTCTGCTGTTCAAAGTGTATAATTGTGTCCTTATCAAAGAACAGCTCGTGTCGATATGTCTGAAACAACAGAAAATAAAAGAAATTAATCTCTAAACAACTCTTTAATACAAATGTGGTGAAAGTACTCTCACCTCGTCCCAGGGCTCCACCAGATCAATTGTCTGGAGTAGTCGTCCGTTCTGATTGTCATGTAGTCTGATCTGAGCTCTTCCTTCTCCCTCCGCTCCGTTTGTGACCACTACTGCTAAAAGGTCCAGCTCATCCTCATACTCCACCATCCGGAAGGTCTGTCAGATTACAGCATCTTAATGCTAAGGATTATTCTATAAACTCTAGCAACACAGTAAACTGAATTTTTACTGTTGAACTTTATAATTGACTTATACCATTACTGACCAAATAAATCACAAAATCATTTACCTCTTGATCAGGCTCATCATCCAGCTGATCATATCTCCGTTTTACAGTACGACCTGATGCCGTGACAGTCACCTGAGCTGTGGGCTGCAGGAAAAAATTTAAGTTTAGTGTTCTAGAGTCATGCTGTGTATGACAATGTTGGTAAAATCTACATGATTATTATTACTACACATTTAATATATGTTTAAATAATAGCCTTACGTTTCTCTGTTGGTCAATGATAATTGAGAAATCCTCAACAATCCTGGATGGATAACTGCTGTTTTGGTCACCCACAATTTTTAGCACCCTTTAAAGAAATGTCATGATGTCACAATCTTAAACTAAGAATATTTACACAGAATTTTAAACTTTTACTCACTCAATAGATTTTGGTCCAACATGAATGATCCTTCCTGAGTCATCGGGGTGAAAGAGAATGCCATCACTCTCCAGTGAGCAGCATTTCATGTTTCGGATTCCATTATTTGCCTTTTCAACAACAGGCTGCATTAACTAAATGCTGGCTGCACTCAAAATTAAAAATGCAAAAGCAACAAAGTTTCTGTTTTAAGGCACTATTTTCACATTTAGTTTTTGGGTCTATTCTTGTTTTTCAGTTGAGGACCACTTAGGTACTTGTCAATAACTGTTGCTTAAGAGATCATCATCAAATAAACACAACTACAATGTTATGGCAATAGAATATACTGTACTGGTGTGGAGTCCTTGAGTGAACAGATGTGGTAGGTCCCATTGTGCTTCTGATGTGGTGGTGTGTGGATATAGTGCCACGGATAACCAATCTGAATGCCATCATTAGAACAGGACACCTCAAAAATCACTGGAAGGGAATCTGCAACAAATCAAAAAACACACACGAGTGAATATTACCAAGATCTTATATTAAAAGCTACTATGTGCTTAAAATGTAAAACAATCAAACCTGTAACTTGGACATTAACTGGGATGCCATAAGGAAATTCTCCAACAGTTTTACCTCCAAGAAGTGAGCTCTCCATTCCAAGAGTTAATTTTTCTATGGTGTACTAAAAAACAAACAGAAATAGTATAAATGTTTTCTTAATTATAATAAAGCAGCTCCAAGAAACCTACCTTTTGAAAAATGTGCTCAGAGCTGTACAGTTTTACCGCCTTGTTGCTGTACGACACAGCAAGAACACCTTGAGACAGCACAACATCAGTCACCCCGCTTCCAAACACCTGCAAAACAAACAGATTCCTAACATGCTCCATCCTCAAGTTTAAAGATACTTCATTGACAAAAGACACACATACTTTTTTGCCAATCTCCAAAATGCCCACAATCTGTAAGGGGAAGACTTGAAAAATGGCAAGGTGCATCACTGTGTTGTGGGTGATACCTGCCTGTGAACAAGATTCACTTAAAATATACTGAACAAAAGTAATGGTACAATGACAGCAATGTTTGACCCTACTCTTCGTTCTACGGCAGATTCTTTTTTGTGAACTGATTTGGCATACAATATTTCTTGAGAAACGTCCCAGCCAAGGTATCTAGAAAAGAAAATATGAAAAGTGTAAGAAATGCATTTTCAATAAAAGTGAAATCCTTATAATGGTCGATATAACAGTGCCATACTTAAATTTATGGTTTGGCGAAAGGTACATTTTCTGCAGCTCTTTTCCCGTGTGAGCCGAGAGGCGATATAGCCAGTTATTAGCCGTTAACACTAGAAGGCTGGGTTTATGTTCTGATGGAGAGGCAAGGGTTTTGTCCTGAAAGAGTGCACATTGTCACGTGATATAAACATACAGGCTCTGCAAATGGACATATGTACATTTATATGACTTACAAGTGGACTCTGACACAATAAGGCATCTTCAAATTTCTCCTGTTTAGGACGCTTAGGCAGTTTATAGAGAAGTGCAGGCTCAGAATGAAGGCTGAAAACAGAATAAACCAATTCAGGTCTGAAATATAGGAAAGCCTGACATGGATGATCAAGAATGTCTCTCACATCTATAGCATAATAATTTATCATTCAAGGAACTGTGTGCATAAATATTGTTCAGTTTACGGCATGTTATTATGTTGTTGTTGTTGTTTACATACCAGCTGTAACAGCTCTGGTAATTTTCAAAATAAAGATGTCCAATTTCAGTCATTATTGTGGATTTTGAGGTTTGGCTCCACACCTTTCTAAACTTCCTTGTGTCCTACAGATTAGACAGAACCAAAACATTAAAAGTGCAACCACCCAGTCATTTTGCATTGAAATTACTGTTTGAGCATCATTACCTGGAGGAGTAAGCCTCTAAGGAGCTTCATGTTGTTTCTGCTGACAGCCCCAGGATCCCCAGCCCCGCTGCTCCTCTGGTTCAAAACAGCCACAGCATTTAAACAGTGGTTTCTCTTGAACAGCGCCATCTGTGTGTGTTTGGGGTCTCGACAACTCTACCGCCTGTTAGCGTGACATCGACCAGCAGCCAATAGTGACCCTAGAACAATCTCATCCAGGTAAGACCGACTTGAATTCACGGGTCCATTTTATTAAATAATATTTCTATGAATTGCTGTCTTGATATTAGTTATTACTTTGAACAATGACATAAGTTAGCGCAGCTTTGCTAACGGCACAAAAACACCATGTTCAAAGCATGAGGAAAGGTTTGCTTGGTCGCGCCTGCATTAAAATAAATATAAATTATTTCATGAGAAACAACATCATTCAAGTCTTGGGTCTTTGTTGTCAGCTGCCATGATACTTCTTCTTCTATAGATACGCTAACAGGCTAGACATGGCGAAGTGCTGCCCCTCACAGTCAAAAGACAAACCACTTATTAGCACGGCATAACGAGACGGAAAACATCCACAACGCCACACCAGTACACGACTACCTGTGTACGTGTTAAGGGAAACGGAGTCAAGGCCGTACAAACCCAAAATGTTGCGCTACTTCTACTACAACTTCCTAATTCACTTTTCCTTGTGTGATCCACTTCGCATACCTTGCAACACCGGCGCCCCCTGCTGGTCTAAATACGCAAAGTTCACGAAAATACTTACAAAATATACAGACGTTAAGCTGCACATACGGTTTTACAAAGTTTCAAATGTAAAATATTTTCATCAATATTCACAACAGATGCTTGCCTTACGGTGCCAGTCTGCAGCCAAACTGGCTAAAGGTCTCAGCAGAGTGAGAAAAAAGAGCACTGGACAAAGGCCTGCAGCTCCACTGGGTTCAAGAATTTTAACTAATCCTGATGACATCTTTAAGCATAATATGTGGTGAGTAAAAAACAATATATACTAAACAGTTTTGATATACACAAAGTTGTCTAGATATGACATTTATACATTTGTAGTGAAGTGCAGGAGGAGTCCACTGCATACATTGGGGCTTATTTAGTATTTTTTGTGTTTTATTTGAAGGGACCATGTACATTGGACAGAGGAGGATAAAGAAAATGCACGACTGAAAGCAGAAGAGAACTCTAGTGTGAGAATTCCTTTAAATGAACAAGGCAAGAGAGAAAACAATTCATTCAGTGCCAAAGCTTAAACTAAATTGTAATCATCGTTTATCTATTCACAGTTAAATTTGACAAAGACGCTTGCCAATTATGGGACAGGTTTTATGAGACGCACCATAACAAGTTCTTCAAAAATCGGAAATGGCTTTTTGCAGAATTCCCAGAATTGCTGCCTTCCGGTGAAGGTCATACCGGGAATACTGGAGTGACCACACAACATGGACACTGCAACGCCTCCGAGCTTATAGAAACTTCTGCTAATCGGTCTGGTACATTAGCAAATCTGGAAAAGAATGAAGATTTTCCAGGGCAGCGTGCATCCTTTAGGATCCTAGAGGTTTGAAGATATGTGTACAAGATGGCAGTAATGGTAATAATAGAATAACAATGATTTTTCTTCTCAGATTGGATGTGGAGTCGGCAATAGTCTATTTCCTATTCTGAATACAATAAAGTGAGTAGAATTTCTGTAATGTATATAGTTTGATTTTTATACGAATCTAATTCCTTTTTTTTAATTTTGGCTTTTTCACAGAGAGGCAGATGCTTTTGTTTACTGCTGTGACTTCTCTCCAAATGCTATTGAGATGGTTAAGGTGAATCTTTTATATATGCACATGAAGATTTATAGACGTAAAGACAGCAGGCAAACACAGGAGGCAGAGCTTAGTTGTCGGTCTTCTTTGTTTATGATGAGGATAGGAACCTACCCGATGCTTGCTGAAGAGTTCCACAGTACCACCAGAAAGAGCCGGCGTACCATCAGTGGTACCCAGACCACAGATTGACAAGCAATGGTTTAACATGTATAGGGTTTTAAAATGTATTAATTTATTTGAATATTATTGTTTGTGTATATATTGTGAAGAACATAGTGAATATGTTTCTTACCATGAAACATACCATGACCAGTGCCATACAAGCTCCCTCCCTCTGGAACGCCCTCCCCCCTGACCTCAGACATATCAAATGTCTTAATACTTTTAAGAAACATCTGACATTTGATATTACCTGATTATTATTATGTTTTATTTATATTATGTTTTATCTTGTATATTTGCTTATATTGTTTTTACTGATTCTTAATTGGATGGGTCTATTTGTGTTTGTATGTATTGTTGCACTGTAAAGAAAAGTGCTATACAAATCCAGATTATTCTTATGTATTCTTTACCCAGGCCCATCCGGACTGCGATGCTTCCATGTGCCACGCTTTTGTCCATGATATTTGTGATGAGACTGCCCCCTTTCCCTTCCCTCCCCGAAGTCTGGATGTTATTCTGTCCGTCTTTGTCCTGTCAGCCATTCACCCAGAGCGGTAGGTGAAGGTCATGGGACAAAGACAACCTCATGTAATTTATCACCTACCAGCCCAATCATGCTAACAGCCTCTCCGCCTGACCGCATTCACTCCTCCCTGGACCGCAAGACAATGCTAATCCTACAAATTTGTGTTTTAGAAATTAAAGTATATAGCTTTTCAAGCCATTTTATACATCAAGTATTTGTTGGATTAAATGACCCTGACCCTGGAATAACCACTAACTAAACCAAGAAAAAGGATTAATGCTAAAAAAAAAAAAATTTGAATTAGGATTGAACCAGGTCTAAAACAGAATAAAATGAGATCAAGGACACTACTAAACCAGCTCTATATAAGAACTAAACCAGGACTAAAGTGCATCTAACCAAGGTCTGAACCAAGACTAAATAGGACTAAAGTGCATCTAACTAAGGTCTGACCCAAGACTAAACCAGGACTAAAGTGCATCTAACTAAGGTCTGACCCAAGACTAAACCAGGACTAAAGTGCATCTAACTAAGGCCTGAACCAAGACTAAACCAGGACTAAAGTGCATCTAACTAAGGTCTGAACCAAGACTAAACCAGGACTAAAGTGCATCTAACTAAGGTCTGAACCAAGACTAAACCAGGACTAAAGTGCATCTAACTAAGGCCTGAACCAAGACTAAACCAGGACTAAAGTGCATCTAACTAA
>JAVQKC010175389.1:0-13124 GCA_036025475.1 Philypnodon macrostomus
CAGAACTAAACTAGCTTTAAACCAGATCTAAACCAGGTCTAAACCAGATCTAAACCAGGTCTGAACCAGATTTAAACCAGATCTAAACCAGGTCTAAACCAGGACTAAACCAGATTTAAACCAGATCTAAACCAGGTCTAAACCAGATCTAAACCAGGTCTAAACCAGCTCTAAACCAGATCTAAACCAGGTCTAAACCAGATCTAAACCAGCTCTAAACCAGATCTAAACCAGATCTAAACCAGGTCTAAAACAAATAAAAAACAACCCTGACAGCTAAGACCTCCACTTGGTCTAAATTCCAGTAACGTCCCAGGCCAGACTCCATCTTGGCAGCGTGCCCGCCGTGAGACTAACCTTGGCACGTGTTCCGTCTGGGGCAGTCACACTCTTAGTTAGATTGCAATCAATTTTCAGGAAAGGGCCAAGTGGAGCCGGCTTGTGCCAACTCCCAACCTTTGAATAAAAGGCTCTTTGTTTATGGGAACCTTTTGCTAAAGCGGGCGATGATTTAAGCTCGCCGTAACAAGAACAGAAGAAGAAACATTAATATAATGGGCTCTGGAGCCGAAAGAGCCCAATGCTGCAGAAGAGAGGGGCTCACTTCAAATGTATGGAAGTCAATCTGTGCCAAAAAGGATGCACTGCTTGATCATTCTTTCATTTGCTATGGGCTTTAGGCAGGGCACACCCAGGACAATGGCCAGTTAGTAATTTCTTTATATTTTGCGGTAAATATAGATTATCATTGGTTGCCTTTTTGGATTTATAGGGCATTTTATTTCGTTTGCAATTGAAGTGAATCATAATGCATCTGGTAAAAAAAAAAGCCACATTAATCCACATCTATTTTCTTGGGCCTAGAATCCCTTCCCAAAATACAATCAGTACTAATGGCCAATGGACCTATCTGGCCATTTATAGCTGATTATCCAAAATGAAGTGGGTTTTATGCAATGATTTGGTGAGCTTATGTGTCTATATGTTAAAAATATGTTAATGAATTGTAATGGAATGAGAATCAAATCTTCTGCAATAATAAAATTCTATAAAAAGCAGTTACATCAGAATATTAGGCACAAATTTACTTCCATATGTCGCCAGCTACTTCAACTTCTTCTTGAAGTGGTTTAGCCATGGCACCAGTCGGCTGCTGTAGGAAGCTAATCCGGACCAATGGGAGGATCACCATACAGGCCAACCTTCGGGCACCAAAATCAATCAATTATCTACTTTAGACAGGATGGATACAATTCAGGGTGCTAGAGTTGAGGAGATAGTCAAAAGGAAACAAAATGACTAAAACACTGACGAAAATGGCAAAAAACCGAACTAAATGCATAAAAAACTTAAAAATGAAATCTATGGACTTCTACACAGACACTGTAAACTCTTTAACACTTAAGGTAATATTAAAAAAATCTACATATTTCTTCAATTCTCCAAAAAAACTAAAATATTGAAATAAAAATCGTCAAACATTCCTCGTACAAATATTTGCAGTTTAAGGTTAGTTTTCGACATGGTTATTTTTACACTCCAGATTTTTTCAACTCCACGCATGTAAGTAAAAACAGGCAGGCTTTTATAGTATAGGTTTACCGTAATGCAGACTGAAAATGGGCAACAGGAAAAAGAGGGTGGACAGAGAGAAAGAGACAAAGAGACTAAGTGTATTTACAGCACACCAAACAGTTTCTGTCAAGTAAAAAGAACGCTATATAATTCTATATATATATTTATATATGTATATCGGAGCCTGACAGGCCTGGGAGGACAAGGCAGGGATGATGAGTTGAGTTGCATTTTGTTTGTGGTGAGACCAGGGATTGAAAAGTAAAGATGGAAGAAAAGAAAACTGTTTTGACAAGAACAGTAATTATCTGAGATTCTGAGATATGGACTTAAGGCAAGTCTCTACACTGCAAAAAGCACTATCTAGATTAGTTCAAATGACTTCCGAATGCTAATCTTTACTAGAGTCGTGTTGACATGGTTCGATTTATTTACTTATTAGGCCAGGTTTTCTTGACTTGAGTTTCAGTGTAATGTATTCAGCCGGAGGAATGGGATATTTTTTTTTCCTATTTCAAGGGCAACTTTCTTCCAGCACATAATATTGCTTGAAATGAGAAAAATCAACATTAAAACCAGAACCAGTCAGAATCAAACTGAAACTGTCAAATAATCGTGGCCTAAAAAGTAAATAAATCTAAACTATGTAAATCAAGATTAATATTCATGATGACATGTGTTTTGTGCAGTGTACTGGAGTGGTATGAGTCCGGCCAGTATAGATTAAGTGCCAAATAATTGTACACAATTTGGATGCTTTTGGTTTAAGGTTCAAAATATTCAGTATTGCCGTGATTTCAGTTGAAAGTGTAGTTTGTAATTACAAAACAAAAAGTGAAGAAAGTGGACTTTTCGATAATTCATCTTTGGTGCTGGAGGTTGGGGGTTAGATTCCCAGACCCAAAAAACTCTTAGTGTAAGTAAAATCTGTGCCAAAAGTAATGCAAATTAGACACTGCAATTCTTCCCCCAATTTGAGGTTTTAGCATTGTTTCCTACAAAACCTGCCCACGGAACTATACCGTCCCACACTATACCACTGCCATTGAAAACTGCCTTCCTTTGCACCCTCAATATTTGATGGATTTTGCTTCAGTTTTTGCCCAAAGGGAGGTAGTCACATACACATGACAGAGATGAGATAAATGCATCATGGTTTGGTATCCAAGGAAACTGATCTTAACTACAAATGAGAAAAATTAGTGAAGAGATTTTGCCTTTTTCATGCTGTTATTGTAATGGCGAGGCTTATCTGGCAACCTGTGCAAGACCTCTTACTAGTTGCCAGATGTAAAAATGAGTTGTATTTTTGCCAACTTTCTGCTGAAATTACATGGACAGACAGATGGCTTATTGATGGCACGTATTGCCACAAATAAGCCAATAGCTCTATCGCCAACATTGGAAATAGTGAAATGCATGAATTGAATAATCTGCTATGAAACCCGGAATGTAGATTACAATTTCACTTTTTCGAGATAGATGTTAGTAAGTACGGGAGCATCTACAAGCATTCAAGTCATCGTGGTAAAGCGTCCCATAGACCTCTGTGTATGTATGTGTCCATTTATCCGTCAACAGTGCAAAAATCGATATCTTCCCTGTATATTTAATGCAAACTTGAGGGTAGTGCCATGTTTTCAATGTCCTTTTTGCCGTTTTAGCTTCACCTCCCTCTACACCCCTCCCCCACAACATCCCTCCGACTGAGTGAAGAAACTGAATGAAAAACAAAATGGAGGATTTTTTGGAGCTTCACTTCACTCCCATCTCAGTGTCCTAAACGTTCCCTCCTCTTCTCTTGGATCTGCCTTTTGTTGGTGCATCCCGGGTTTAGATGAAGTACTCCTTCTTGTCCTCTGCTCCGGAGTGGCCCCCCTCTGCGTTGATGATGGCCGTGTCCGCGTCGGGGGCGTCGTCCGAGCCCTTAGCTTCGTGGGTCAGGTATGTTCCTATGGAGAAAGAATACATGGGGGGGTGAGGATGCTGAGGTAGGAAGTTTGATAATAGCGGGCTTGTGTAGGGAAGAAGCATTTAGGGTCATTGAGTCATTTTTTCTCCTAATATGTCAGGACTACTGGTCTGAATCGGGTCTAAACCAGGACTAAAACAAGGCCAGAACCAGCACTAGGTGTTCATCCTGTAAGTCTGATAATAGTTGTGTTGAGGATGGTCTAAATCAGGTCTAAATGACTAAACCAGGACTAAAACAAGTATGTAAATGAGGTACAAAGCCAGACTAAACCGGTCCAAACCAGAACTACACCACATCTGAGGCCCAAACCAAGTCTAGACCAGGACCTCAACAGGAATATAGAACTGAGAATAGGAGTAGCTGGTGAGAATGCTGAGTGTGTAAATCTCATAATAGTGGAGCTGGAGATGCCCTGAGGTCTGCGGGAGAGACACTTAAAAACAGAAGTTTTCAACTTGAGTTACAGTGTAATAAAGATGCCTATAGCTGAGAGCAATACAGACGAGGCTCTGAGAATCAACTACATTTTTATCTTTTGAGCACATTTTTATGAAGAAGATACTGTACTGAAAATGGATCCGGAAAAAGCCAAACATATCAGTCACAACGAGTTTGGAATATTTGACTTTTGGGTGAAATGACAGGGCTCCTAAAATGACATCCAACAGTCACTTTTTTCAAGGTTTCATGTAAATAAAGTTAATTCATTTAGAGGAATTCTTGACAAATAAAGTGAGCCTATGAAACACCTCTGTGCCTCAAAGTGCATCCCACTGCTCCCTCAAATCTGAACCCATTTGGCCTAAAAACACATATAAAGTCAGCAAAATGAAAGACTCATTCTGAGGCACAGAGGGGATTGATAGGCTGTCTTTGTTTGTCAAGAATCCCGCTAACCTAAATGAGGCTTTGTTTTATTTATATGAAATTTGACTTTGTGTTCTCTTTGGTATTTTTCCCCAGCCTTCTCTAGACCACAGTGTCTGGATTTCTTATCTTGTAAATGCCCAGCAGAGAGTCTAAGCAGGTAAATAACTACAATTGAACTTCTCCCACGCTCTACGTTCTGACTCAGAATCATTGCTAACATCATCGACAGGATGCGATTCAGTTTTCAGAGCACTTTGATATTTCACTAAAACACTGAAAAGTCCAGATAATGTCTCTTGATGTAGTCCCTGGACCAAAATGGGATGTTTCTGTGAGAGCTTCCCAAACTCACAGGACTTGACAAATGGCCATTCTCGTTTGTACTGTTGCCTTATTAACTGAAGATTTTTTGTTACAGGCATCTAACACAGCCGTAGCGATGATGGCTAACATTGTTCAAGCTAATGCGCTACGAGCTAATGCGGACATGCGCCTGTGTTTCCCGATTTATTTGTAACCCTAAAAAGCTTTAATAGTGCATAGCTGTCAATCAAGATTTTGATGTTATTTTTTTGAGGAACTGTGTGTCAATACTGTATAATGACTTTGATGGTGGTGACTGTCAACCGTTAGCTTGCCAATTACTTAATTACACATTTATTTGCTTTGAGTTTATTTTGATTTAGCTCAACTGAACACACGTTTTGTATGTCGCAGTAAAACACCCTTGAGTTGATATTTCTCAGGTTAAAAGCCACATATTGTTGGAGTTGACAGGTTTAGCATTAGCGTCACGTCACATTAGCATTTCCGCTACATCTGTATTCATCTTTATGCTCGCGAGCTTTTGTCTATCCATATTTATTCCACTGTACGTCTCTGTAGCCTCATGAATCTATACATGAGATTCTCTGTCTATATGTACACTGTAAAATGTAAAAAAAATCTTTAGAAACGGTTTCCCTTAAAAATCAGTGCATTCATTGTTGACCTCAGTTAATTCAGACTACTACTAGGATTTCATTTATGTGGTACGTTTATAGTAGGGCTGCATTGACAACAGTTGAATATTACAATATCAAGATTTTTTATTTTTTATTAACAAGGACTAAAACACAGGCATTTTGTTCAGATTTCTAATTGGAAAAAATTACATTAAAAGTGTAAATGAGATTATGACTTTATTATGTATTATTTTAGATTTATTTCTATATGGATTTTGTGTTGTTGATATTGCAATAAAGGTCATTTTTTCAATATACTGTGCAGTCCTCCATTAAAAGCATCACAAGCATCTTTAGAGTCAGTTGCATGGTGAATATTATTTGAGGCTTTTACAGAATGGTGAGCGCACAAAGACATCTGGTGTTTTTGTGGATGGATTTGTAAGTACCATTATAATAAAAAGTCTGGATTTTTTGCTCTTTTTCCCAAACAGTAGGGGGAGCTCCATAGACTAATTCTACAGTGATATGTTTGAGTATGTAAGTAACCTTTGTGTCTGATGAGGTATCTTCCCAGCACGATGAGGAGGCAGAGGAGGATGAAGACGATGACGGCCACGACTCCCCCGATCACCGCGTGGTCCACTCCCGAACTGGCTGACATCGCTGTGGGGTCTGCAAAACGGGACAGAGCGGGCATAGAAATTTGATGGGACGAGTATCAACATGAGTTATAATGCCAAAGGGAGGACATACATGGATAGGGGATAGAGTGTAAGTTCAAGGGTGTCAAATGTATATCGGTGCATACCCGAGACAGATGATGAAAGGCCCAGTAGAAAGCTTGATGACAAGGACTCTGAGAAAAAGCCAGGCGAGAAAAAAACCCATTGTATTCCTGATTACCAGTGTCCCCATTTGATGATATGGGTTTGGTCGTTCATGTTTTACACCAACTCAAGCTGTCTAGTTGAATACTCTGGCTCGTGCCTACTCTCGGAGCGTGAAGAATGCTGTGAGGTTTGTTTAACTACATTATGATATAGCAAAGATTCTATGTGGTGTACCAAAGAAAGGTCTTGGCCAACAGATCTTTGAAAGTTGAAAAATTTCTCGAAGATCAACACATCAATGACCTGTTTGTTTATTTAGTTATTTTGCTGATATATATTTATATATTTTAAATAATGGTTTGATGAAGTACTTCAGGCAAGTTTATAAAAGTCTCGATTTATCTGGGCTTAGGTCTGGAGCAAAATTGAGGATTGGGCTATCATTTAAAAAGAACCAATTTTTATAGTATATTGACCATTAGCCTAGTGCATTGGCAACAGTATCAGAAAACTGTGGACATAAACGTAAATAAATCATTCCATATTGCACTTCCAACCAACATAGTGCATTATTTTTCATACCTTTTACCTCACTTCCCTGCTTCTGAGAAGAAAGCAATTTGTGTCCAATAATTGAAAACATCACTTATTTTGCCTGACTTTTCCTGGAGTTGTTTGGATCAGAAACACTCAGATTAAACACAGCACTTCTCATATACAAGGGCAAAAACTCAAATCGTGAAAAACAATGGTTGGGTAAAAATTATGGGCAAAGATTGGACCAGATTTATGAGGAAAGGCCACCTAACAAACAGCACTGCACCAGTCACTGACAACTGACGTGTACAAAATTGAACCCCAAAAAATAAATAAAAAACTGGGACCAAATGATGTGGTTGACGTCCAATTTTAGAGGAAAAGGGTTCGAGATTGAGACAGTTTGAGTGGGAGTGAGGAAGGTAGGGGCGAGGGAGACACACAAAGACTAATATGGGGCACACACACACACACACACACACACGGACCGACCAGCGCTGGAGGTGAAGGGGCCATGCTGACGAGGCAAGCCCAAGAACGAGCTCATAAATCCTGCTGTCAGCTTTAGAGAACAGCCCGACAAGAAGCAGGAGTGGCTCAAACATCCACCGCCCCCACACCAGCACTGACAAACCCAGGAACACGCACAGGAAGTGGGATACGCTTGTACCAATTAAAGGGTCAGGTCTGTGGGCATGTAGATAGTGCTGTATCCACCAAAGGTACTGTTTGACAAAGCAACTGTGGATGTGAATCGTTTTTTCCAATGGAGGGTCAGGTTGTGCTTGGCTATAGTGGGCCCGAATTTGCATCTGGTAAGGTACATTTGACCCATCCTTCAAAAATCAATACCACTAAGGCGATCTTGAGCCAGAATGTTGGGCAGGATGTACCTAGCTTGAAGTTTTAGCCTAATGTGCATCTACAAATCAAAATGTTCACTTCATCCGTGATGGTGAGCTACACTTGGTGCGGCAGTGTTCATCCAGTATCAAGGTTGGCAGTTTAAATTACACTGACTGCCAGAAATAGCTAACTAGAGGCAGAGTCAGCTAATGAGAGTCAGCTAACTAGAGTCAGAGTCAGCTAACTAGAGTCAGTGTCAGCTAACTAGAGTCAGAGTCAGTTAATGAGAGAAAGCTAACTAGAGTAAGAGTCAGCTAACTAGAGTCAGAGTCAGTTAATGAGAGTAAGCTAACTAGAGCCAGTGTCAGCTAAATAGAGTCAGAGTCAGCTAACTAGAGTCAGAGTCAGCTAATGAGAGTAAGCTAACTAGAGTCAGAGTCAGTTAATGAGAGTAAGCTAACTAGAGTCAGAGTCAGCTAACTAGAGTCAGTGTCAGCTAACTAGAGTCAGAGTCAGCTAACTAGAGTCAGTGTCAGCTAAATAGAGTCAGAGTCAGCTAATGAGAGTAAGCTAACTAGAGTCAGAGTCAGCTAATGAGAGTAAGCTAACTAGAGTAAGAGTCAGTTAATGAGAGTAAGCTAAATAGAGTCAGAGTCAGCTAACTAAAGTCAGAGTCAGCTAACTAGAGTCAGAGTCAGCTAACTAGAGTCAGAGTCAGCTAATGAGAGTAAGCTAACTAGAGTCAGAGTCAGCTAACTAGAGTCAGAGTCAGTTAACTAGAGTCAGAGTCAGCTAACTGGAGTCAGAGTCAGATAATGAGAGTCAGAGTCAGCTAACTAGAGTCAGTCAGTTAACTAGAGTCAGAGTCAGCTAACTAGAGTCAGAGTCAGATAATGAGAGTCAGAGTCAGCTAACTAGAGTCAGTTAACTAGAGTCAGAGTCAGTTAACTAGAGTCAGCTAACTAGAGTCAGATAATGAGAGTCAGAGTCAGCTAACTAGAGTCAGAGTCAGTTAACTAGAGTCAGAGTCAGCTAACTAGAGTCAGAGTCAGATAATGAGAGTCAGAGTCAGCTAACTAGAGTCAGAGTCAGTTAATTAGAGTCAGAGTCAGCTAACTAGAGTCAGAGTCAGCTAACTAGAGTCAGAGTCGGATAATGAGAGTCAGAGTCAGCTAACTAGAGTCAGAGTCAGCTAACTAGAGTCAGAATATATGAAATTGTGGAAACAGGGCTATGGTGTGGATGACAGATGCCTCCTTCCCTGTTTATGGAAGAAAATGTGTGTTTGAACCACGGACAACAAAGAAACCGAGTGTGGGTAGAAATATGAAAAATGCATCTGTATCTGCTCTGAAGTTCAAAGTGTCCCCAGACAGAGAAGACTACAGACAAGGACTGGACGTCACATGGACACGCTGAGACACGCTGAGACACGCTGAGACACGCTGAGACACAGAGGAGCCACAAAGACACACTATGAGACACACTGAGACACGCTGAGACACACGCTAAGACACAGAGGAGCCACAAAGAGACACACTGAGACACAGAGGAGCCACAAAGAGACACACTGAGACACTATGAGACACACTGAGACACACTGAGACACGCTAAGACACAGAGGAGCCACAAAGAGACACACTGAGACACACTGAGACACAGAGGAGCCACAAAGAGACCACTAGTGACAGGTGAAGAGATATACCTGTGCTGTTGTCTGCAGCATCTTCTCAAATGGATGAGTACATGGATTGGAGTAATGGAGGTTACATGAATGACAGTAAGATTTTAGATGAAGGAGAAAGATGAGGGAGTAACAAGAGGGAAAGAGGAAACAAGAAACAAAATCATGAAACAGCTGAGACATGACTCTGCAGCCACAAGATGCCTCTAATGAGCTGCTGGTATGATCATCTGAGTATGGAAGCACAAGTGGGCCAAAATAAAAGATGCGTGTGTGAAAGTCTTTTTACGCAATGCAGAAAATATAGCACACTATGCTGCCTATTACAGGTGGACTATCTCGTACATCAATTTCAAGACATTTTCTAACTTACACTCGCCAATAAGCTAAGTTGAGCGTATGAAATATTTTAAAAGTTCTTTATTGTATTTGTATGAAGTACATACTGGGGTGATATTTCTGTGTATTCAAATCAGAGAATGCAGTCTGAATACAGCCTGGGAAAGTTCACAGCACAATCCTGTTTATTTGTAATACATTTGCTTCCATACTCTTCAGAGTTCATCACAAACAAACAGCAATAATGACATGGCTTTACCTGTAATATTGTTAACTCCATTCGGCTGGATGGTAACTGAGTGGGTGGAGTCAGGGTGTGAGTGGGTGGAGTCAGGGTGTGAGTGGGTGGGGTCAGGGTGTGAGTGCGTGTGGTCAGAGTGTGAGTGCGTGTGGTCAGAGTGTGAATGGGTGTGGTCAGAGTGTGAGTGGGTGTGGTCAGAGTGTGAGTGGGTGTGGTCAGCAGTGAAGGATGGGGCCATGCTGGTGGGGGAGGAGTCAGGGAACAGGACATTGGACAGAGCTGTCGTGGTCCGCTCTGAACTGGGCGGCAATGCGTCGGTTTGGGATATGGAGGAAGTAAGAATACCGGGAGTGGAGGTAGTTTCAGAAAATTCAGGAGAATGTGAGGACGACGAAACAGCAGGAGGAGAGGAGGAGACAGTAGTCGAGGTCATGTCTGAGTTTTATAGGAAGGACAACCACAATAACAGCCGGGAGAAAAGGGCACAAGCAGCAAAGCGCCCCAAAATTTGCCATGGATCAAACGAACGTACGGGGGGGTTACATTATTGCCAAAATATTAGGGACAGAAGCGCAATTATGGCCAAAGCGTTTGGATAGGCGTTGGTGTGGCAGTGTGGTAAATGGAGGCGCGGTTGGATGAGAAAAACAACAAAAAAGAAATCATAAGAGAAAAAAAATATGGAAGAAGTACAAAGCAAATTGAAATCTTTGTTTTTAGAGTTCATTCAGACTGACCTTGTACAAACAGAGTGTACTCCCCCTGGCCCTGGTCGCCGATACCGTTGCCCGCTTGACAAAGGTAGACACCGTTGTGAGATTTGTTGAGCATCTCAAAGTACAGGAAAGCTCCGTCAACTTTCACCAGAGGGCCCATTTCGCCGTCTTTCTTCTCCCACAAAAAGGTGGTCGGTCTAAGGCAAAAAACACAAAACAGAAGCGTTACCAGCTGCAGGGCCATTGTCTGATTATATATATATAATACATGAACTTTAATGTACAAAATTATTCTTTGATACAAAATGTATATTTGAGCTACGAATAAAGATGGCCGGCAGTGGCACAGTGGGGAGCATATACTGTTGTTGTTTCCCTGGGCAAGACACTTAACCCACATTGCCTATGAATGAATGTAGTTTTGTGATTGGTGTTTGGTGGTGGTCAGAGGGGCAGTAGACGTAGATTGGCAGCCACGCCTCTGTCAATCTGCCCCAGGGCAGCTGTGGCTACATAAGTAGCTTACCACTGTTGTGTGTGACTGAGGAGTGAATGAATAATGTAATTGTGAAGCGTCTTTGAGTGTTGAGAAAAGCTCTATATAAAACCAATGCATTTTAAGTGTGTTTTTTGACATGGTAGTACATTGCATTTCACACTCAATGCAAATGTGGGATTATGTTTGTGGCTAGAAATATAGGATGAGTTCAGTTAATGGCAAAGGCAGTGGTTCTCAAACTGTGGCATCGGTACCAATGGTGGTACTTCTTTTGCAGTTCCCTATTTTTTGGTAAAGCATTTTTCTCCAACAATACAATTTTTACCACTTTCAGGTTTAGGTTTTTACCAGTAAAATGGTATTTGATTGACTGAAGTTGGGTAAAATGTTTCAGAACCACTGTGATAAAGCATATATTGGGCATATTATAGGAATTTAATCTATTCTGGTTACATGTTGTATGTTGTATGTTGTATGGCAAGCGAACCATCAATCAATAAAAAACTGCATACAAACCAAATATTTTTTCTCTTGGACAAAGAAAATCAATCTCTCACAAAATGACTACTTTTGGATATTACATTTTTCCTTTGTACCAAACTTTGACAAGTGTAAAAGTGAAGACGCTGCTTCTTTGAGAGACTTAGCCCTGAGCTGAACCGTAGACGTTCACCAAAAACACAATGTACGAGGAGTCAAAGAAATGAAAAGTGTGAAACGATGGGAGCAGACAGAGCCGTGACAGGAGGAGAAGAGAGAGATGGATGAAGGGGAAGAAAAAGTGAAATAAAATAAAAGTTAGGGTCAGAGGAGGGGAGGTGATAAGACAAGGGTAACACACAGATACAGCAACAAAATGAAACGTCTCGACTAATCTGTGTCAGTATATTGGTACTTGTAGTGAGTTTATTAGTCCGGCTTTTCAGTCCGGCTGTGTCTTTTTTCCTGAGGGCAGGGGTCGTGTCCTGGGTGAGTGTTATGACCTTGTAGACATTACCCAAAGGTGCATGGAGCCATCTCAAGTAGAAGAAGTAAAGAAGAGAATGGAAGTCTAAATTTAAATCACCCAAAAAAGACATGGAAGATAGTGTGTGAGAGAAAGTCCTGACGAGCTCTGATAAAAGAATCAATTATGTGAATGTGTCTGACGGTAATTACAATGACAGGAGATCTAAGATAGGTCAGGACTCAATTTGACAGAATAATCTCACCTCTGAAATCCTGAAAAACCCTCATGGGACAAAACTACATCTATAAGAAACTAGTCTAGTCTGTAAGGATGTTATCAGGTTATAGTCCTGGTTTAGACCTGACTGGCATGGACCTGCTTTATATATTTCTTTAGACATTGGTTAGAACTTTGTCCTAGTTTGGAGCTAATTGGTTAACCCTTGTTTTTGACCTGGCTTAGCCCCACTTAAGAGTGGGTTAGAACTGGGTTAGGTCTGTTTTAGACCTGATGTAGACCTTGACCTGATTTGACCACAGTTTAGTCCTGATTTAGTCCCTGAAATAGTCTCTTTGCTCCAGGTGGACACTTTGAGCTGATCTTGTAACCCCTTAAGACATTGCTTTAGCTACAGTATATTTAAATAGATAGAATACATCTTTTATGAGGTCTTTGCTGCCAGGGAATCCCAAACTGACAGATCTCAGCAGAGAAACAGCATGCTCTCCCCAGACACCCTCTGTTATCCAAATACTTGTACAATGTGCTATACCCAAGGAACCATGGAGAGTTCCTTTAAAGAATATCAATCTATGGCTAGAAGCTGAGATGTAGTGATGCTTCCATAAAATTCAACCACAATCTGAAGCATTTTGACAAATAGTCTTAGTCCACACAGAGACAAAAACGGTATAATTATATCGGCGAAAACAGCGTGTCGCCGATATTATGGAATCACGTCGGTGCGCGTCCGCGTCCGCAGATCCTAGCTGTGAACGCGATAACTCAAAAACAAATTGCCGGATCTTTTTCAACATTTGCACACAGGTGCATACCATAAAGACTCCGAACTGTATCGATTTGGGGACTTCTTCGATGAATATTAATTAAGTAATT